>JAQIXC010000090.1:0-50955 GCA_034697605.1 Metabelba pulverosa
CTCTCTCTCTCTCTCTCTCTCTCTCTCTCTCTCTCTCTCTCTCTCTCTCTCTCTCTCTCTCTCTCTCCGCGCTCTCTGTCGACGTACGACATATATCTCTCTCGACTGCAGCTGTCCTTCAATTCCCTTCAAAAAAGTCTAACATATTATGCATTTCGCAGTCATTTCTCATCCGAAATGTGTATTTAGTGTTCGTAAGACTAGTGCCGAACGCCTCGTCTAAGAGACCTCTCATTCCTTAAGACGAGTGTCGAGACCTTCGGCACTACCGTCGCGCAGCTCCGGCCCCAACACAATGCTCGGCCCAACCGAAACGTCTGCCTAAAAAAAGGCTTATTTATTGTGTGCATCGGATGAGAGAATAGCGGAAAAAAGACTTTTTGCCAAATATATGCGTCTGAATGGTTCGGTTCCCTAACATCTGTCCCTTTCAGGGCATTGTTTGTGCGGCGAAACTATGCCCCTGTGCTGCTGCACGCGCTAGAAGGGCGGTTTCTACTTATAGCCAGTACAGTTAAACAGGGCCAGCACGGTATGGCACACACATACTGTACGTACACTTACACGTACTACTAGTGCACACACACACTGTTTGCCTACTCCCCTATCCTGTTGACAGAATCAAAGTACCGTTGCTTTGCTTTATATATTTCCTTCTACTCTATGTGCGCGTTGGCCGGTGTGTCGCGCACTGGCACACTGTGTGCACGTACTAGCGCTCAATTCCTCTACGAGCGAACCACTGCCGCTCCGATGCATTTCTGGTACGTCTCCCAAATATGCCCATCTCTAGGGGTGAGGCCCGAGTGCTCAATGCCAGACACGAGTTGGGGCACAGATGGCAATGAATCGAAACATTTCTTGTGTGCGCTCTCCTCACCCTCTCCTAACCTCCATAACCTCTCTTTCCTCTTCTCTCTCTCTTTCTCTCGCGCGCATTGTTAACACGCGTTGCGTCTACTAGTGCTCTCTTGTGCACTAGTAGTATGAAGTGCTTTCATTGATTCGCATTATTCAATATATAATTTATATTGAACATTTTTTTAAAGAAGTGCTCCCGAATCGCTACTCTCTTCCTCACCGCCCCATCCCGTCCGCACCTGAATTCCCAGCGCTCGGGGAGAGGGAGAGAGAGAGAGCACTGATTTTTTTGTAATTTTAATTAACTCTCAAATACTGTAATTCACACTACGATACGATATGATCGCTGTTTTTGATAACTTTATTGTGTTGTTACTTTTTTCTACGTTTTTACTACTTTATCCTGCAGCTTTTATAGCATTGTACTAATCGGATGTATTTTCCCCTTTTTCAGAACCTAATTTTACATTGCTACAATGGTGGACACACAGACAGATCGACAGTCGGAAAGACAGACAGAATCTCAGGTACAGTGCGTTTGTCACATAGTATTTATTTTTGATATAATTAATCTGGATGCGTTTTTTTAGCTTGAAGTATATATATATTTTTAAACAAAATACTGATTCATATAAAAACAATTGATTAAATCACCTACTTACTGGATTTAGCATTTTTACCCAGTAGTATTTAGCTTGAATTTATTGCCCAATTATCTTAATTAAACCGCTTAGCGATATATATGCAGATCTCAAGAATTATTTTAATCTTTTAGATAAAAAATCACAAATAAATGTTTTTTAAGTTATTTATACAGTATATTAATTCTGCATTTAATTGGGAGTAACGGTACAGTTCTTTATCTAGGGATGAGAGCACCAGAATATGAACTATCAGTGCATATCTTATCGGGTATAGTCATCGAAACAATTTCAATGTATTTTTTGCATGAAATTAATATGTGTAAAAATAGACTTGATTAAAAACTAACTGTGCTCGATACACCGACAGGCTGAATGTCCACCCATCCAGATGGAACCGGTTGACCTGTCGATGGGCAAGAACGGCGCGAAGTCGACGTCGGCGCCCTGTTCGCCGAACTCGGCCTCGTCCGGCTCTCCCGTTCCCGTCTCGCCCCTCTCGACGACCGGCGCGCCCACATGTATCGATCTTCGGCTCAAGAAAGATGGTGAGATATAACCTACAGTACACTGTATATTTATCGCTTAATATTTCAATTTGCATTACAATCGAAAAATCGTGACCAAAACAGCAGTGTAGAATAGCGTCTGGCTATTTTTGTTGCGCACAAACATGTTTCGAATCGATTGATTTCGATTGCGATAGCGATATATGGCTTACATTTGATGAATATTTTTATTTCTTTTTTTCGAAATTAAGTTTTTAAATCAGTTTTTGTTTTTGTGAATAGTTTTGATACTTTTGGCGAATTATTTGAATTAAGGCATCGAATCGATAGGAAGTTTTTTTTTGACGTTTGAAATGTTTTTTAAGTATTTGATTAGTTTTTAATTCGTTTTTCGGATGTGTTTTGTTTTGATTAACTTTTGCGCGAATTTTGCGCACAAATTGCAACCAATTTTTGCAGTGATTTTATGTAATTTTTATCTCTTTTTTTTTTTTGCTTTGAAATAATGATTTTTAATGCTTAAGAAATCATGAATTTTCAAATATATTATATTTTTAGATTCACTCAATTCGAGTAAATCGCTTGAAATCTTATTTTTTATTAGAATTTTGTTTTTAAATTAATATTTTTTTTCCGTAAGAAATCTGTGCCAAACAGTTGGAAATTTTTGAATTATTTATATAATCAAAAAGTTTTTAACAGAAATAAAATATATTTATCTTTTATGAGAGTAAAAGACGATTCGATTAAAAGTTTTATATTAAAAAATATTTTATCGCAAAAATTTGTAATCCGTTTCGATAGAAGAGATTAGAAAAATTCGAAAATTTGGCGTTAATTTGATTTTTTCTAATTTGATATTTCAATGAAAACTTAATTATATTTTAGTTTTTGAAAACGAAATTTGAAAGATATTTACTGCAGTCAATGCTATCGTTAGCTTCTCTTTTGAATATAAATTTTGTTGAATATAATTAAAAGGAATTCACCTTTTTTTATACTGTACATTAATTAAGCAAAATAGTTGCCGACTGAGAGACAAAGTTTCGCCGATTTTTCGGTGTTTTTTGTTCCAATAAAGTTAATTAAAAATGCTTTTAACACAACAAGAAAAATCATTGTATTTTTGAAAGAATCGAAATTATATTACAACAAAAATTAGGCAATGAATTGAAATAAGTTCATTAAACAAATTTTACTGTTAAGTGAGTTATACTGTATATTATAGAAAAAAAAGTATGAGTTATTGCAGTTTCTGATGTACAGTATAAAAAAATATTTGATATCAGTTCCGATCGACGAATACATTAAAAAAAAAACTCGAAATTCTTTCAAAGCATTCGCCAAAAGCTATTAATGCGAACACATTATAGGCATCGAAAAGCTCTTTAGAGACGAAAACAAGTTATTAGTTAACGAAATAAAACTCCGGACTTCGAGAACACATTTATTGAATTCGGAAAACAATTCATTAGATAATTCGGTAGACGAGGAATACACACGAATTGAGCGAAAATGAAGTTTAATTTGATTTTTGATTGACAATCGACTTCACGCACGGGTATAGAACGGGGCGACGGGAAGAGGTGGTTGAGAAGTACAATGTAAACAGAGAATAGGCCTTTGCTGTCAAAACACGGGGCCGACAGAGCAGACAATCTGTGCAAAACAAAAAAAGAAGAAAACTTTTCAAAATCCAATACTGCGTTTCGAAATATGCAGTACAGAAAAAAAAGTTTTATATGAGTAGTAATTACGAGAACAAAACAAACAAGAACAAAAATGAAAAGAGATTTGATTAATAACTGGGGAATGGTGTGTGTTTGTCTCCCCCGTGCAGACTGCGCCTACCTGCCCAGCGCCAAACTCAATCTGATCGCACACCTGACGTATCTGAATCACCGGAACTCACAACTGCATAACCACCACCATAACCATAGCCAGCACCAGCAGCAGCCGCCGCACCAGCACAAGCGCGCCGGCCATCACCGCAGCAGCAGTAGCAGCGCCAGCGTGAGCGCGTCGGCGGTCGCCGCGGCCAGCCTACTCCACCACCACCAGCATAACGGCGCCGTCACCGGCATCAGCAATGGTCTCTTAGCCGCCATTCCTCATAACAGTCGCATTCCGACGTCACCCATATCGCCGGCGATGGCCGTTCCCACGTCACCACTGCTCGGCGCGTCGCCGCTGGTATGACTCGAATTTATTCTTGATAAAATATACCGCTTATTATCTTCGAAACATCTATACAATGTATTAATTAAAATGAAAAATGACTTCATTTTCCCACTGATTATATACCGAATATTTTACACAAAACAAAATATTTTTCTGTGTAATTAATAAATTCTGTCTAATTATTGCATGCTATTCTTTTCCTTAATGTGTTGAAATCACAATTAATGTGTCTGCGCTGTAAATTTGAAGTTATTTCTGTCATGCTATAAATCTAATCTCGCATAATTAATTTCTGTAATAAGGTTTTAGATAATTATCGATTGATTTTCGCCGAAAACACAAAAGCATTTTATTAATTAATAAAAACATTTTTTATTTGAATTTTTGAGTTTAAAACGAAATTAATTTTGTTTTTCCGCGTTTAGGCGACGGCGAAGACAGTGCTCCTGAACGGGACGAACATCGGCGCACTGGCCACGAGTAACTCGTTGACGATGTCGGCGCTGAGCCGATCGTCGCTGCAGACGACGCACTTGGGCCACAACCAGTCGGCGAACAACAACAGCAACAGTTCGTCCGACTACTACACCGAGAGTCTGCGCCGACGGAAAGTGCATAAATGCGATTTCGACGGCTGCGAGAAAGTCTACACCAAGAGCTCGCACTTGAAAGCCCACAAACGCACCCACACCGGTACGTTACCGTTCTAGCCTACTCATCCACTCACTCACATACCCGCACACGCCCGAATTTGCATTTTAATTATCTATTCAATTTATACTGCTGTTTTTTATTAGACAAAGTTTAATTCCGATTTTTATGATTTTATTTTAGTTTTGTTTGATATTCACTCCATAATAGGCTAAACATTACCGAAAAGTTATTTTTATTAAATGTTGTTTTTTTACTTAATTAATAGCTTTTAATTTTGTTGAGTTTTTTTTTAGATTTTGTTTTTTGTGTTTGTGTTTATAATTAACTCCTTTTTAGTGTTTTTTATTTTTAATTTTAGTTTCTTTTTGATGAATTGATTAATGCGTATATAAATTGATTTTTTCTTTGCTGTTGTGTTTAGGAATACAATTGCTGTTTATAATACATAAATTAATTTCTGTTTTGTTTTGTTTTTTATTCTGTATAGTTTTATAAGCAATTTATATTAGTTGTTGATTTGATTACGTGTCAGCAAAACATAACACCCATCGGTCTGTCGGCGCCCCTGTCTCGGCGCTGAAACCATTTGAATATATATTAATTTTTTGCTTTAATTTAAGCATTATAATTATTTTAAAACAGGAATTAATTTATTTTTCGCCAAAACTGTATTCATTGAACGAATAAATCAAACGAATGATTCGTTTGCAATGCATGCGAAACGACGGCTCATACAACAGTTGTTCCGACAGTCGTTCCTCTAAGCCCTTGATAACTGTGCAGAAGTGGTCGCCAATATGGGTCAGACTATTCCGTCATTAAAGTCGTGTCCTTTTGTTGTTGCGAAGGGTCTGGTGTCTCGAGCGCTAACAATACGCGCCGATCGCACCGACACACCGGAGATCTGATTACATAATAGCCTTTAATTCCTATAACCCATTGAAATGTGCGAATAAGCGCCGATTGAATTCAATTAGATATCTGTGCTGTGGGTTGTCGGCCGACACCCCTTTCCCCACCGAATGGCAACGGCAGACGGGCTGCGCACTGGTAGGGCCCCCCGTTATCGCCGCACTCGTACTGATTGTTTCGAAACTGACATAACAGTCGTCTCTATTGTGAGAGTCTCTCAACTAATTTATGTCTGAATTTTCACTTCAATTCTCTCGTCTCTCTTGACATCAATTTCTGTGCCGACACTCGATATCAAACACTGAATGACTGACTCCTTTCGAGCCTCTAATCTAAAATTTAAAGAAACTTTTTTTTTTAATTCACTACTTCTCTTAGTGTTATCTTTCTTTTTCTTTCTTTTGATACACGCCTCCACTTATCATTAAATTTAACCCATCTTAATTTTATTGTCTAATTTTTTTTAATTTGCGATTTAGTTTTTTTTTGTTTGCGATGTTTTTTGTTTTGGTTTAGTAATAATTTATAGCATTTTTGATATTTGTTTTATTTATAAATAGATTTTTTGATCTTTTTAGTTGCACACCTTTTTGCCATGCATAATTCGAAGTACTTTCAATTAAAAAAGAATATTTTCTCAATTGAAATAACAATAAAAACTTATAAAGTAAAACATTTGCCGATATAAGTTTGCTCTGAATAAAATTTTTATTGCATTACATCTCATAATCTAATTTGAAATTAGATTTTTTGTTTTGTTTTTTGAGCGAATGATTAGATATTTTTATTATTTCGCGAGTGTTTGAGTCGATTCGAAATAAAAATTTCATTTCATTGGAAAGAGTTTTCAATTTATTTTATGCAAAACAAAGATCGGTAATAAGAAAATTGAATTTTTTTGTTTTCAATTTTGAACACATCTCAAGAAAAGACATTTAATTTGCGAGAATTAGAATAAAATTGCTATACTATGCATGCGATCGGAGTTTGCATTTCGCAAATTTTCATTTTTATACAGTATATAAAAAAATAGTTAAGTAAACGGAAAATAATTTACATCTATTGTAATGATGACTAATAAGAAAACTGAAATGTATAAAGAATGAGAAGATGAGAGAAGGGGGAAAAGCGGAATTTAATATCATGTTTAAAAACACATTTCGAGTCTATATAAAGCGGAAGTCTGACACAGATATGATGATAATTTAATTTAGAAAATTTTTGCTAATTTAAAAAACCGTCTTTGCAATATACACTATATGTTATACAGAGATATACAGTGTATATTATGTTGTGCGCAATACACGATAACAAAAGATTTATCACAATCTAAATGATATATATTATAATCATATATACAGTATAAAGTTGTATACAGTTGTAATTTTTTTTGTGTTACTGAAAAAGGGTGTGTGCGACTGGTTAGGCGAATCTCAGCTAACATGTAACTATTATTACTGTCCGCTCTCCGGACCCTCGCTCTCACCCTGTCCGTTTTTATTAATTTGAATTTTTTTGTGATGAATATATTTCGAGACTCGAAACCCATTTCTAAACGCATTTTATAATATATATAACAATTAGTTTCGACTCCTCGGGAGAGTGGGACTCGAAATTGTAGCTCTTTTTTCAAACACTTAATTATTTCAATTTTGATTGTGTTTTAAAACTACATTTATACAGTTTACATTGTTTTCTGGCGATTCGCGATTCCCATTTGTTTTATTCCAAGCAATTATTTCATTTTTATACAGTATGTTTCTCTTTATTAATGGTTGCGATTGTTGTGTAATTTTTGCGCTGCTTTCGAGTCGTTCCTCATCTTTTGGGTTCGCTTGGGATACAGATCTCCTAATGATTGTTAATATTGTTTTTTCTAATAAATTGTTTTATTTAATTCCGAGATTGTTTCATGATAATTGCTAACTTAGTTTTGAGATTCTATGATATATATTATTAAGCTGCATTCATATTTATAAATAGTTTATGAACTTGGTTTTAAATTATCAAATAGATTATTGAATCAACACTTTTTGCGCATTGTTTTTGCATAGTAAAATTATTTGATTTTGATAATTACTAACTAGTTATTTGTATTTTTTTTTTAATATTTAAGCAAATATGTTTAGAATATTTTAAAATTAGCATGATACTATTAATTTTATTAGTGAAAAGAAATTTTTAATTCAATTTACGCATATTATTAAGCAACAATTTCAATATTGACGCCCGGGTGAATTCTTTCTAACATGTTTTTAATTTATTGCTTTATCCCTATTAGCTGTTCGAAAATATTTCAGTGTAAAAACGCATTTTATTAATTGATTATCAGCCGAAAAAACTAAACTAATGTCTGAATTAATTTCGTTTACGTGTATTGAATGCAATTATAAAATGAGTGATTAATCAGACTTTAGGCTAAAATAGCGAATCAATTGTTTTCGATTAATTAATCGATGGTTTGTTTTCTAATTTACAATGCGAATTAACCATGCTAATTATATTCCTTGTAAAATTCTTATTATTAATCAATTTTCTCTGGTAGTATCGGAATAGATTTGAATAGTTTTACATAGATACTTTTCGAATAGCATTTGTTTATATTTATAAACGTACTATTTTTTGCGGTGAGTTAGTAGTTTAAAATTTAAACATGCCATTCGTTAACATACATTTCCTCATTTAAGCATTTATTTATCCATTAATTAGTGGCTATAATGCTTAAGAGCTGTCCGAAAAACAACAAGTTCTTTTTTTGATTGAAAGTTATCCCGCGTTTTATCTCAAGCTATTTCAGGCTTTAATTATAATTAATCACAAGCGAGAAGTTTCTGCGCAGTTTTCTCCGCAATTGTGCCTGAATAATTTATTGTATTTTTAGGTTTAATAATTAGATTTTATTTTGCACTTAAATTTCGACGAAAAAAACGAACTGTTTAACATTTTTTCGATTACAAAGTTGGTGTTTTTGTCTCTCTTGTCTAACTAATGGCCAGAATTACAAATAGTTTTTTCATACAATCAATAGTCGATTCACACAATTGGTATTCATTTGTGTTTTGCAAAAAATATATTTCTTCTTAAGATTTTCGCTGTTCCGGGATCTCTCTATACAGTATAAAAATTTTTTTCATTTCAATCTTTTCCGATCACCACAACTGCCGAATGCATTATTCAATTGATATTTTAATTTTAGATTTGATTTCAACTCAAATAAAATAAACACTTAATAGAGTTTTTAAAACATATTTTTTCTAACCTTTTATTTATTTAATTTATTTCGATATATACTGTATTTGAAACGTTTGAATAAAGCATACAGTACCTTTATATACGGTATAAAAATTTTAACTAGTTTTTTCTGTTCGTACTTTATTTGACTTCACTTATCAAGAAGTTTTAATTTCGAAGCAAAATACGCAACTTTTTTATACGTTCTTCACTTGAATTACTGTTTAAATTACACAAATTTTTATATGTTTTTTACTGATTTAGACGTTTTTATATTTTATAATTACATTTTGTTGTAATTTTATTTCCGATACGACCAGAACTCGGGACGAAATTTATTTTTGTTTCGACTTTTTTATTATACGATTTTTGTCGCAAAATATTTAATCAGAATTTCGAATCAAATAAGAAATGCATTTCAAAAACGGCAGATATATTGCACATAAAAATTCTTTCTATTTTTTGCCTCATTTTTGGAGGACTTTTAGCCACTAAATAGTTGTCGGAATAAACTGTATAAAAAAACTGCAAAAATTATATGTGTTTATAATTTTTAATATTATTCATGCAAAAATAAAAAATATAAACGATTCCCTGAATTTTCGTCGCATCTAAATAACTTTTAAACGCTTTGATAACATTTTTCATAAACTTTTTTAACTAGATTAAAATAAAATTCCTGCATTTAGTTTATTTTAGTTTTATTTTTTAAAAGTAAAATATTATAAAAGGGTAAAACATTTTATTCTAGTCTTTTTAACTAAATAGGTTAAAATGATAGGGCGTTCGCATATCGAAAAGTTAGCAAGTCATTTTTTCATAACACTTAATTTTATATCTCTCATAAATAAATTAAAGAAAATTCAATAAATTTATTGTTTTTTGTTCATTGCAAACGTTTTATAAAAGATATTGTTATTAATATTTATTATATTTTATAGTGTATTATGTATTACGTGAAATATTTATAATTCTACATTGTATTAAGTTAGTTAGATACATTAGTCCCGTTCTTGTTTCAATTATCTAGTTAGGTCTTAAAATTAGACTATTAAAAATTAATATACATCATATATTTTAATCAAATGAGTTTTTAAGGTTTTAAACGTTTTTTATTTTAATTGAAATTTACATACTTTTTGGGTTTTAAAGTTGAGCATAAATTTAGTTTATTACATTTAATACTGTAACATTTTCAAGATATATATTCGAGTTTAGGAAAAACTTATTTAGAAATTTTTCATTTATCAGTAAATTTCATATAAATATAAATTTTCATTTGTTTTTATCTTTGCATTTCTCTAATGGCTCTAATTTATTGAAGACTTCATAACTTGATTTTAAAAACTTTAGTTTAAAAAAAACTCTTAAAAAATTCATATCAACGCAAAAAACGTCTTAAAATAAATATATTCTCAATTCCGCGTAATCTCTGCCTTTAATATGGGTTTAAAATTAATTATTTATATCACAAAAACACTTTATAAACATTTAAACGCGAATAAAATTAAAACGAAAAAACGATTTTATTGCGAAATAAAAGCGACAAAAACCGCAAGAATTTCAATACAATGTACAGATTTGTAGCGATTTTTATTGTAAACCACTTTTGCAAACGTTTATTGCAAACGATTCGAAAACAAAACATTAATTTATTTAAATGCAAATTAAAAGGATTTCAAACACTGTGCAAAAAACGACATTGCGACTTTTTTTTAGAAAAAAAAAACATTTAGAAGGAATCTAGGAATTCGGCCAAAATATACTTGTATACAGTACATTTATGTACGACATTACACACATTTATTTTTTGCATAATCTTCGCATCGCTTCTAAATATTTTAATCTCTAAAATATATCTCCAGTTCTCATGAGTTCTGACTTTTAGTTGAGTTTTTCGCTTCGAGTTAGTGAGCGCTCATAGAGAGAGACTGCGACCACCTCTGAGATGGGCGATAGGAGCTCAGGTGACTTTTTTGAGCACAGCTAGATTTCTGAACCACTCAGTCGTCTTCTTCGTCTACTACTTGTGCTGAATGTCAAACCTCTCTCCTGAGCGTCGAAGTCGAGCATTAAATCTATAAAATAGAAGTTTTTTTTTGTTTTAGGATTTGAAACGTCTAATAATTTTTGCCTAAATTTATTGTCTAATGACTGGTTTTGCAGAAAACGACTAGCTTGATATATTAACAAATTGAAACTAAATTTACGTTTCACTCTACTATTTTTAATTAAAATATTTGCCAAATTCGATGTGAAATGCGATTAAGGCTAGCATTTAGAGTTGGCTTAAATTTTTTGTATAAATTTTGTTTAAAAGTATAAAATTCATGTGAATTATGTTTAAGTCTAAAAACAGTATAAATTTAGTGTAAAATTGAGTATAAATTGAGTATAAAATTGAGTATAAATTTAGTATAAAATTGAGTATAAATTTAGTATAAAATTAAATATAAATTTAATATTATATGAATTTAAAAATTGCATAAAATTGAAACTAATGAATGTGCATTTCTCCTCGTTTGGCCGGGCAGGTGAGAAGCCGTACACGTGCACGTGGGAGGGCTGCACGTGGAAGTTCGCGCGGTCGGATGAGCTGACGCGCCACTTCCGCAAACACACCGGACAGAAGCCGTTTAAGTGCCAGTTGTGTCAGCGCTCGTTCAGCCGCTCCGACCACTTGTCGCTGCATATGAAACGCCATTGACGGACAGCTATCGTACAAAAACACACCACTTATTATAGGCGCAAAACTAATAACAAACACAATTAACTAACACATGCTTACTTTCCTTTCTCGCTCCCGTGTGCTCGCGTCAGGGCTTGTACATTCATACATGATAGGAAACCGAGTTGTCTCAAATAAAATACAAATTTTCAACATGTATCAAGTTTTTCGAACTAAATAAGATTATATTTTTATATGTATACATAAAGAGTTAGATAAATTAGTCCAGATAGATTATTTAATTTGAAATTCTCTCTCATTTCTATCCAGTATTACGAATTTTTAGCTAGCTACAATTCGACTCAACGTAAATCAAATCGATGTCTACAGTGAACTGGCTAGTTTTTATAAAAATTAAACTGTTCTTTTTTAATGTATTTAAACTGTTACTATAAAATGAAGAAAAAATCAAACCTAAACATAACAAAATTATCATGCCAATAAAGAAAGAAAAAAGTTCAAAAATTTTTAGCTTGAACAAAATTATTCGACCAAGGTTGTATATGAATTGTACATTGAAGTTTTTAGACAAAAACAAATTGTTTCATATAAAAAACTTCAATCCTTTGTAAAATATTATCCTGTAAAACTTTCAAACTAAAAAGATAATACTTGTTTATTTTTCTTCGCTATGAATTCGATGTAAAAATTTGTTTTTAAATTTCAAACATAAAAAACACAAAACTATTTTGTAAACAAGATTTTCTCGTCCAGTGATACCTGTGCTGCCAAACCGGGGATAAAAAGCAACATGTCGCTTTATCGGATAGGGCATTGACTACAGAGACATGTACCATGTTCTATTTTATACTTTTATTTCGAGCCAGGCTTCAGCTTTTTATCTCGGCAAATTGTTCATTGATAACTTCTAATTGCCCCCCGAAGAGAGTACAACTCATTTTCGATTGACACTACGTTTACACTGTATAAAAATCAACTCTTTTTACTTCTATCAAACAATTTGAAACAATTTTTCATTTTATGTAAACAAACTTTTTATCTCTATTTTTGGTTATTATGAAACTTATTATATCTCTATTTTCTATTTATTTATTCTCTTCTTTATTCCTAAAAAACTCGTTTTTATTGGTTTTTTCCGATAATAATAATTTTGTTTTTTTTTCAATTCATTTTCTAAACTTGTAATTAGAATGCATATTTTTTTGCCTCTATATCTATCTCTCTAATTATTATACTGTAATTGTTTTGTACAGTGAATTAACATAAGAAATAAATTTATTAATTATATAAAATAAGCTATGATTTGAAATAAATTGTAAAAAGATTTATATATAAATTCTAATTAAAGAAAATTTGCGATAAAATTATCGAATTTTTTTGTTTTGATAAATTTATTTTTGAACTTGATAATACGTTTATATTAGCTTAATTGATTTCAACACTTGTGTTATCGTGTTTATTTTTATACATTTAATTTGTAAGTGTTTTTCAAACTATTAAATTCTTTGTTTTACATCAATATTTAATCTAGATACTAATTAATAACATTGGCAAATTATTTACATAAAAGCTTGGTTAATTATAAATTCATTAGTAAATATAAAAACAATTATATTAAACAGATTATTTTAAAATCAAATTATAGATGTCAATGGTATGTAACAAATTTAATTTAAAATACATTGTACTCTTATATTAGTTGATCATGCAATAATAATATACAGTATAAAACAGCTGAAAACCGCACACTTATCTCAGGGACATCGACGACGACAACTAGAGCTCAAGCAAACGGCCCGAACCCGAACCGGTCGGGCGGGCGTCGGGCCTAACAATAGCAGCCGTCGCCAGTCGTATCGGATTTGTGTTTATTATAATAATTATTGTTGAGAAGCGGCGACCGTTCGTTGAGCACCGGATTGTAGCGGAACTGCACGCCGTTCTCCGCCGTATTCAAGTCGATCGTCCCGTCCTCGATGAGCGCCCAAATCGTTTTGGCCGTTCCGAGGAACGCCTCCTCGACCGCCTGCCCGGTCTTCGCCGACGTCTCCATAAACCGGAGCCCGTGTTCGGCGGCGAACCGTCGCGCCTCGTCGTACGTCACGTCCCGTTCGCGCTCGAGATCGCACTTATTGCCGATGAGGTATATGGCGGCGTTCGGCGGCGTCAGGTTCCGCGTGTCCGTCAGCCAAGCGGTCAGTTGGTTGTACGTCGAGCGCCGCGTCGTGTCGTAGACCATGAGCACACCGGCGGCCGCCCTGTAGTAGCTGCGCGTCACCGCCCGGAAGCGCTCCTGTCCGGCCGTGTCCCAGATCTGCAGTTTGACGCGTTTGCCGCAGATCTCGACGATACGGGTGCCGAACTCGACGCCGATAGTGTCGGCGCAGTTCGCGACGAATAGCTTTTGCGTGAATTGGTGCAAAAGACACGACTTTCCGACCCCTTTATCGCCGATTATTATGTATTTGAAAATATATGAGTAGTCGTACGGACCGGACGTCGACATTGGCGCTGGTATTCAGGCTTTCACTTCCGATATCACATATAATAATCTATTGTTGGGTTGGTTTCGATGTTAATATCGCCGTATGTTTGGTTTGAAATGATCCAGCTACATTTAGAATTAATGCATTTTAGTAATATGATATATCAAAATATATATGCTATTTATAAAATATAATTTCAAATATTTTAATCGCAATTACTGTTTACCTGAACTTGTAGTCCAATGAGAGTTATTTTGAGCAATTTTTTTGTTGTTATTGAAAACAACTTGCTAAAATAATTCGAGTGAATGCGTCGATGAGTCGATCGAATTTAAAGTTCGCTCTGCAGTCGAGTTAATCGCAACTATTTATCGTCTATTGTGTGCAATGAGTGCTTCAACTGATTAACGCAATATTATATAATACGAGTCGTTATACTCGCGATATTTGCTTAGTTTTCGCAATTATTTTATTTTAAACAAAATTTTATTTGTTTTTATCAATTGGTTATAAAAAGTCGAGAATACGTTTACATAACTATTTAATCAGTCTTTTCTTATACAGTACACTGTAGTCTAGACGCGCATACTGTTCAGCAAAGACTGTGTACGCGTAGAGAAATAATCTGGATAAAGTTCAAAAGGGGTGGAAATTAGTTTTCAAGGGTAGGTCTCTCGCCATGAGATTAATTATTCAGTTTAAATCAATATTATCTGTATTTACACTAAATTTTTCGTAAAAAATGTGCGTTTGGAGACATTTTTTCGTAATTGAAAGGCCGGGTATCTGTTGTTATGGCCCCAACGAATGCACGAACAGAAGCGCCGGCATATGGGTGCGAAATGCATGGACCAAAAGTACGGCACAAGTAGTTTGGATGCGAGCTCTGCAGATGTCGATGGCGTTGAAGCTAACGATGCGATCGGCGATGCGTTTGCTTCTCGAGTGCCGGCACTAGTGGTCGAGCGATCCGCACATTTCAGCTACAGTTCCGCTCATTCTTGGTATCGGTGCCGGGAATTCTACTGATAATGAGCGCCGGCATATGGAGCATGATCGATGTGCTTAGGTTTTATTAATTTAATCTAGTTCAAACATTTAACAACTAGAATTTATCGTTTAGCTTGTTTAATTCTGCCTTGATGTTTTGCTAAAATAAAAATGAATTAAGTATAACAATTATTATAAAATTATTTAAATAACAATGCTTATAACTATATTATTGTAAGCCTAACATGCAATATACACTTGAGACTGAATTATCTATCACAAATACAGTATAGTTCAATTCAGCTAGATTAGATACTACATTGTTTCACTTGCTATTTTATTATCAGCTTGATATTTTCTAATAACTATTAAATTGTACATGACATATATTTCTCAACCGTTTAATCTAAAATAATAATTGCTAGTTTATTAATTTGTTAAAATTTTTTGTTTACATAAGATATATATTCTTTAGAATTAAACTAGTATATTTTAACGCCAAGATGACAAATATAAAAAATTATTTCGAATTAAATACAAATAAATCGTCGAAATTATTATCACAAATAGAAAACGAGATTTTGTTTGAAATGTTGGACAAAGACTGTGTCGTAAGTCAATAATAAGTTAAATTTTAAAAATATTTTTGTTTTAATTAAACGCATTTTTGTGCAGTCATTGTCGACAGCATTAGCGCAACTACTGGTGCCGAGCGCTCCGGACCATACAAAGTGGCGAATCGAGTGCATTGGAGTCGTCTGTTTCGTCAAAGACTTTGAGCGCCGGACCTATTCTATACGAATGTACGACTTTGTCGATCGGCTACTACTATGGGAACAGGAGCTGTACAATGGGTTTGACTACAAAATAAACATGCAGATTTTACATACGTTCGAAGCCGATAATAGTATGGTCGGCATTAACTTCGCCGACACCGACGAGGCCTTGCATTTCAAGACCATAGTGCTCGGCATACTGCGCCAGCGGGAGCAGAAACGGTCGGCGCCGGCTTCGCAACCGCAGTGGCATTCCAAGGAACGGACAGACATTAATGTACAATTAAGCATGATAGCTAAAACAACTTGTAATATTTAGCTCGATTTTTAAACTAGAAATTAATTTTTTTTGAATATAAATAGAAATCGAAAGCACTTTCCAGTCTTATCGGAATGCCATCGGATTTCCAACACATCCAACACATCGGCTCGAAGTCAGACATCGGCCCGAATTGTGCGTTGGATTGCAAGTTAGACCCGAATCCCGTCGGCGACGGCACCGGTCAACGCATAAAAGCCGATTTACGAGACACTCAAATAGACGATAGCGTTAATGAATATAAAAATGCAATTCAAGCCAAACCGCCGGCGCTGGTGCCGGTGCCAAAACCGAGAACCCGCACACTAGTGAGCGTAGAGACGACGAAATACGTATCGGTTTCCACACAAACCGACACATTTGCGTCACTCGATTGGGTGATTGCAAACAAACACTTCGTGTGTTTGTCGGCACTAACGCCGCCGCCGCCGCCGCCGCCGTTTGCCAACAAAATCAAAGTCTATTTCTCACAACAATTATATTTATAAATATTCCATTCATTTATATTTATCAAACTTTTCCATATAAATGTTACGTTTTAAGTTAACGTAATCAAATGTGTTAATAATTAATTTAACCCAGTTAAGCATGGCTAACTTGTTTTTGAATAAAATATTGTCTAAAATGACATGGCATTATAATCAATTAAACTAATTACGCGTAACGCGATTTAATATCTTATATTACACATAAAATAATAACGTCCCAGGAGACAAAATAACCTTGCTATTTACGAATCAAAATAAAAGTTGAGATTCTACCATCAACTAATTCCAGCGGTAATAGAACGCACAACTTTGGACTTAATAGATTATTTAGTATTATACGAATAAAAATATAAAACTGTCTAGTTGGAAATTATTAATTTGATAACATGATACTTAGCTAACATAACTTAAATGTAAAATGCTTAAATTTCTTTTAATAATTAAGCTAATTTGCTATAAAAAAATAAATACGATTTAACTAGGCATTTGATATCTAATTAAATTGTTCTTGTTAGGTTAATGTTTTGTCATTTTTATTTATTATCAAATGAAATAAAAGCCAAAACTAAAAATACACAGTTTAATATTAAATCGATA
The DNA here is from genome assembly GCA_034697605.1 of Metabelba pulverosa. Lineage (NCBI taxonomy): Eukaryota > Metazoa > Arthropoda > Arachnida > Sarcoptiformes > Damaeidae > Metabelba > Metabelba pulverosa. The sequence goes on from JAQIXC010000090.1 coordinate 17,335, forward strand.
TATGGGTGAAAGTAAATTCGCATTAATTCGAAACATAATCATCGGTCGACTGTCTTAAGCGAAGTTGAATCCGAGAAGTTGTCCACCGATTACGTGAAAATGCAAATGAAATACAGTTTGTCGGCCATTGACGCCGTCGTTGGTCACGACTCGGTAGCCGTCGTTAAGCGCGCGTTCTTTCGCCAGTTTGGCCGCAACGAGCAGTATGTGGCCCAACAGGCGCTCGTCGGCGTCGGCGGCGGCAGAGATGGCCGAAATGTGCTTAACGGGAACGACCAGGAAATGTGTGGCCGCTCTCGGGTGCGCGTCCGCGAATGCCACGCATTGTTCGTCGCGGTGCAGAATCGTCGCCTCAGTTTTGCCCTGGCAGATTGCACAGAATACGCACGTGTCTGTCATGCTATTATTTTTGCTCAATGATGATTATATCGTTGACTATCACTGATGTTAGCAAGATTTTTTTATGTCTGTTAAAGTTTAATTTTATTATGCACGAGATTAACACCGTGTACAATTATTGTTGGCGCAAGTCTACAGGTAGTTTAACAATTATATTTAAATTGAATGAATCATTATAAATGTTATAATAACTGAGGATATTACTAAAAATTGCATTTTTACTGTAAATATGCAATGTATAATATAAAACTTATCTCAGAGTTAGTGAGCAATAGTTTATTTCATCTAACTAATTTGTTGTTTTCTAATCTAATCATTAGTAATCAGAATATTTTACAATAAAATAGAAATTATAAACTTGACAATTATAATGCACTATAGCGTCAAATTCCGGTATTTGTCTAACGGAAATAGCATGTTGCATACAGAATGTACATAGTTAGATTTACAAATATTTATATGAATAATTAAATATATGCATTTTAAATATTTATTTGTTTTAAATAATTTGTTTTACAAATGTTAGGTAAATAAAATTTTATACTACTTATTTTAAATATTGTATAATTGAACATTAATACATAAATACATGGTAAATTCTGTTAAAAATTTTTACTGTCACACATAATTTTGTAAACTTTTACATACTTTTTTTAAAATTGCTACTGCTATTATGCTTTTTAAAAGATATCTATTGGACTTGTTATAAATAATATAAGACTCAAAATAATATTAAAAATAAAAGATACAAATTGATTATACTTGATAGAACAATAAAGGCATGATTGAATATATTGCTCGAATTTTAATCGATTATGTTTTGACAGTTGGTTGGGGTCTCTCTCTGCGAACGGAATACCAAAATGCAATTACGAGCCAAAACCGAAGCGAACGAACACTTGTGTTATAGTGTTTTAAGAATGTTATTCAATACCGAAATATCCAGTTATTAGTGATTTCGATCCGCAAAACCATATCATATCATATATTCTTTATTTTGTCAGACAATACAGTTATTTAAGTGATATATCAAAACGCAATTCCCAAAAGATTAACGGAATATCCGTCCGCTTTGATCAATGTTTTCGCCGATAATAAAGAAAAAAATTCCTGTGAAGTCTGTTCCGTAGAAACAATTTGTCAAAAACTTTCAGCTATTTATTAAAACAAAAATATTTATAAATTCCATACTTAGTCAACATTTTTTTCCTCTCGTGAATTTGATATTAAGCTGCTTAATTTTAATTAGCATAAAAAATCTTATTTCTGTTTTAATATTTATTTTTAATAATTTTCTGGAATTTTTTGTCTATTTTAAATTTCTAATTAATATTTAGTATCAAGCTATAATATTTTGCATAGATTAATTAAAAATTACAAGATAATTTTTGTATATTTTAACTAATTACTAATTTTGTTTTTATAGCAAAAATTCTTATATACTCTATATATTTCATTTATTATTTGTTAAATTAGCAATGTAATATTTTCAATTTTATTTGTTTTTAAGCAAAATTATATGTGCTAATATTAAATGTGTTAAGATTGTTTTTAAAAATTCATTGCAAAAACCATAAATCTATTTAAAAATTATTTAAATAAAAATGTTTTCAACGTTTGATTAATCGTTGATATCGTGAGTGGAAGTGATTTATGAACGACTGAATTAATGCATAAATAATATGTTTTTTAGATATTTCGCAACGGAAAAACACACTTGCTAAAGTGTGTGAATCGATTGCCAGGCAAATCGATCGCAACATTTGGATCCGAATTCATCTGTACAATGCATAAAACGAAATTCATTTCTACTTTCAAATCAATTATAGCATTCCATTCGAATAAATCAAATGATTAAAACATATATTTATTTAATGCAATTTTCACAGTATATAAGCAATTTCGAACTGCATAGTAAATAAAAGTGCACGGAATCTATTTGCAGATAAACAAGATTAAGATTTATATTCACAAATAAGTAAGATGAAAAAATCCATATTGATTCAAAAAAGTTAGTGTATAAATCATGGTTAGATCTTATTGAATAAATACGAAGTTAGCGTCAAATTGTTGTTAATATTTAATAATGAGTTTGAAGATTGAAATTCTCGACTAAATCCTAATTTCAATTTCAAATGTATTTCCGAAACCTCGCGATTCGTTCCGAATTAGCGATACGTTATATACAGTTTGCGGTAAAAAACGTACAAAAATATCGATTCAATTAATTTCGATATAAAACTTAAAACAATCGCTAAAAATACGAACTAATGATTCCGTAAAGCCCTACAGAATTGCAGTTTATTCGACAGCACTTCTGCGCCCGGCAATCCTTAAACAAATATTTAGCCAAGTTACTATTTTATTGAGCATTAAAATAACAAACTTGGTAATTAAACATAAAGCCTAACTCTTATTTAGTTTTGCAATTCTCGTAAGAATATTCTCTCCGTAGAAATCTTATGCTTAATGAGAAAAAACACACATTTTAAGCTAATGCCAGACTTAAGATGCTAAGTTTATGCTGCGCACAAAAGCCAATTGCCTAAATTGATTTTGTATTTTAAGCTTGCTTAAAGCATTCGTAGAGAACAAAGTGGTTGAAATTTTTCGCGAAATATTGAGCGCAATATTTCTTATTTATATTTTCAAATTAATGCCGAAACATGTCTTTTACGATCCATACCCGCGAGGAATGGCGTTCTCAGCAATACATTTATACAGTTTTACGCACAGATAGTTTGAAAATGTTTTCCCCTAATAACATGTCAAAAATATATATTAGATTAGATTCGGCATGCTTAATTTGCTTTAATAAAATTTTGACATCTTTCTTTATTAAATTTGAAAATATTAGTCTTGTTTTATTACTTGACTAAATAATGTCTTTAAGGGAATTAAAATATTTTTTTCAAGCAATTCACAATTTTTATTCTTGAGTGACAGGAGAAATGTGCTTTATTAAATTCCTTAAACTGCACTACTATTGTTGGCATAGAGTTTTCACAAATATTTTTCAATTTAAAAAGAAAATCTTGTTTTCAATATTAATTTTAATTAAATTTTACCTTGCATATTTATTTTTGGCATATTTGCTAAATTAGCAAGAAACATAATATATGTTTAAAATGTAACTTTCAAGTTTTAAATAAAGTTTTTAAAAAATAATAAAAAAGCAATATAATAAAATACGATTATTTGAAAAACAATTGAAGCTTGTTTAAACCATTGAAGTGAACGGCAATTTTCTTCTCATTTAAATGTCATTAGTTTTAATATAAATATCCGAATGAGAGCAGAGACGGTAAACAATGTTGTTTTTATTTTTACTTTAAAATATAATTTTTTTGTAGTTTTAAATTCTTAATATTTTAAAATAATACTTTATATGTTTTTACATATGCATTAATTTTTAAGAATTTCTATTTTGGTTTATGATAAATAAAAGATTTCAAATAAAATAATATAAAATTTATATATACAATATTATACAATTTATACAATACAAAACAAGTTAAAATATAACATAATCTTTATATTCTTCGATTATTTTAAACAAATTGTGAAATCAGTCTTTATAATTTATAAGCTTTTATCTAGTTTATCCTGCGGTATGTTTTATAACTTTTATTGTAAGTTAAATTAAACCGTATAAAATAAGCTTTACTTCTATAGTTTAATGTCATCTTTAAAATTGTTATATAATAATACTTAAATAAATAAAATTAAACTTATTATATTTTTGTTATTTTAGTTGCAAATTATGCTAGCAAGATTATTACGAAGTGTTATAACTTAAAAATAAATAACTTTTTTGTTCGTTTTAATGAGAATTATTGTTAGTTTTTCGAGTTTGCAATAAATCCTAAAACAAAAACCCGCGACGAGTGCCGAGAATATTGATGTTCGCGAAGAGAGAGTTGTAATTCAATTACGAGTTTTCGGGTTTCGGAATATGAATCGATCGCTCAATTCGTACAATCAATTCGAGCCAAACAATTCATTCATCGAAATGTCAACAAAACGTGAGTTTTTGATGCGAAACAAATTGTTATAAATTTTATGCTTAAAATAAAATTTTCAATTGATTTTTAAATAATCAAATTAAATTTATTATCTAACAATATTGTTCAAATAAATAAATGTTTATATTACTGTTTAAATTTCAAGACGTTTGCAATGTACATTTAACAAAGTTATAATTTTAGCATAGTATAAAACGGTAAATATCTTAGCAAATTTTAAACAAACAAAATAGTAAATGTATTTGCTTAATCTAAATATAAAATAATTCAAAATTACATGATAATTATTGTATAACAGGTATTTACAATTGTCACATTAAAAAAATTTAATTATTAAAATAAGCTTAACTTAACATAATATTCTCATAAATTAATAAACAGCACTGTAAAATGAAAATGTTAAATTATTATACTAAAATTACAATGAACTACAGCATTTAAACAAAACTTCAAAATTTTCTTTTTATAGTTTTTATTTGCAATCATTTTAAAACAAAATTGCGAAGCACTATATTGTAATTTGTTCTTGCTACTTATGTTTTGGCCGTAAGGCGGATTAAACTAAAAATTTCAGCATGAATACCACTTTCTGGTTCTTTACCCAGGTGGATTTATTCAACGATTCGAGTTGAAAAATTCTCATCTTATTGGGTAAAACACGAGTTAATCAATGTTTAGAACTGATTATATCTTTGCATTGCGTTTAGAGTATTGTAAGTTTAGCATTAAGACTTATTACCCAGATGTAATTAAAATATTTGATTGCTTCAATTTGCTTAAGACGATGTAGTGCTTGTGCGGCAAGAATTCCGTTCAATGCATACATTTCTAGCAGTGCTTCGCTTGCATTAGTTGACAAAAAACACAATTATTTTTTCCAATTTGTTTGTTATTCAATATTTAGTTTTTCTACTAATTATAGATAGATTTGCTTGGATTTTACCATGCACTAATTTATATCTTTCCTAATTATTTTTTCCAAATGTTAATTAACAAATAAAAAACATATTAATTTATTTTAATATAAATTATTTTAATTTAAATATTTTTTATTTTTAATACATATTTTTAGTAACTCATTTTAGCATGTTGTCTTACCGTTTTCAATATAATTATTGCTAATTAAAGTGAATAAATTACTTTGTATTTTGGGAATTATACCTGGCGCATGTATTCTTAATAAATATATACGTAATATAATGACTTGGTAGAAAGATTTATAAATGTTTATTACCAAGTTTAATTGTTACCAATCATTAATGATTGGTCACATGCTTTAAATCAGCATTCTACCAATATATGGCCTTGTTCATTTTCTATTTATTAATTAATCAACACATGTCAGGACTAGCAAAATAGCTGAATCATACAAAATCCGCTTTTGTCTACTTGCTAAATATTATTGACAATCTTTACCAATTGATATTGATAATTTCGTAACAGAATAAATGAATCCTGCAAAAAAGTCATATGATATAATTATTAACAAATAATTACAACAAGAAATTACAATGCAGAATTGGTTTTTATATCATATTTACTGCATAAATAGTTAACGCACTTTTACACAGTATATAAAGACGTAAATTGAGTGAATGTGCGTTTATTCAACCAATTCTCGTGTAGCAAGCTAATTTCTGTCTTAATTTTTGTCTTGATTAAATGTGCGGCTATAACAGTGCCCGGTTTGTCGGCCTAACGCCGAACGAATTGGATGAGTTCAAGTGCGGCGTTTGCCAGCAGATCCTCAACCAGCCGGTGCTCAGCCTCTGCTGTCGGCAGTTGTATTGCACGGATTGTATCCACGAGTGGCTCAACGAACACAACAGCTGTCCCGTCGATAAGCAGACGCTGACGGCCAAGCAGTTGGCAAAACCGGCGCAACTCGTACTCAATCTACTCAATCGGCTGCGCATTCACTGCGACTTTCAGCTCATCGGCTGCGGCGAAGTGGTCCGGTTGGCCGACCTGACCGCTCACGTACGCCAGTGCCGCTACAACCCGCGCCAGGAATGCGCCACTTGCGGGCAGACGCTCGGCGCCGATCACGACTGCATTCGCAACCTTAAGCAACAGATTCTGAACATTTCGGATGAAAATCGCAATTTGCGAAATGATAATGCTAAATTAAAACTCGCCAACAAACCGAGTAAACAAGTAAATAACTTGCCAATTTGAAAAATTACTTATTAATATAAAATTATAATAATTAAATTAGATATAAAAATATTTATTAAACTATACAGTATTCTTATTTTACATATAAGAATACATATTTTAATATAAGAGTCTAAAAATTTGGATTTATAAATATTCCTGCTTGCTAAAATTAGCACAATAATATCAAACCTACTAGGTTAGCTCGTAGATTTGAGCAAGCTTAAATATTTATAAAATGATATGTTTTTGATTCTATTGTTATCATTAATTAATATTCTAATTCTTTTAATAATAAAAATTATTATTATTATTGAGGTTTAAATAAACGTTATATTCTGTTTGTTTTAGAGCAGCGCTAAAAATCAGGAAAAGTATCTGGAAATTATGGAATCGACCATGCCACATTCAATGCGGAACGAGGCATTCCACCTGGTTAAACAGCTGATAAGCAAGCACAAACAGTTCAATACGGATTTGACGAATGACATCAAAAAAGCATTCGATTTGCGGTTCGGTCTCTATTGGCATTGCATTCACTTTGAGGAATCGAAATGCTGTCTCACCGTTCATCCGGCCGAACAGAATTCGATCTTGCTCAAATCTGGCCCTCACTCGATTGTACTCTTCAAATCGATATAGGCCTCATATTTAAAATGTACAAAGTATTCTAATAATTGTTTTTTACAAAATATATTATATAAAAAGTAAATTATAATTCTATTTATTATGAATTAATAAACTTTTATTGTTATAAGTATTTAATTTAATAATAAATATATATAATAATAAAATATTAAATTATTATTAATAATTATTAATAAGTTATATATTTGATTTATTATTGCTATATTTTTCAACAAGTTTTTGTAACATGTGTAATTGACAAAATTTGATTAAAGTTTGATTATACTGGTATATAATAAAAGTTTTTAATTATTAAATTTGTTTATTGCCGTAATAACACGCTTTAAATAATATTTTGCACAAATTTTTACATTTATGTGCAGTAATTATGCAAAAGATGATAAGCATATAAACATTTATGCAATGTTTTCAGTGAATTAAACCGTTAATCTCAACACTTATTTTTAATGCAAATTTCAAAATCGAGAAATTTCTGCCGTATTAACAGCAAAAATAAAATTCAGCAAAATTTTAATTACTATTGTAAGCTTTAGACTGGGTAATTAGTGGTGCGGAATTTCTGTTTCACAGAATATAAGAATATTTTATTTCTTAATCTATTAAATCTTATTTAATTTTTATTTTATCAATTTTGTTCGTTTTACAGTATATTATTACTAAAATAAAATGTATTCAGTAAAACTATTTGAATTACACTTAGCAAAACGCTGTAATCTACGCTTAATTAGGTTTATAATTATAAAAATAATTAATACCCTGTAACTCTGATATAATTTAAATATTTCAAGTTAAAAAGATATTATCTAACAAATTTAATACTTAAATAAAATAACACAAGAAAAATATTTAAACAAAATTGGAGTAAGTTAATAATTATTTTCATAACTATTAATGTAAAATGATGTACAAAATAATGAACAAAATTAGAGACTGTAAAGGTATATTATACAGTAAACAGTAGGTACAAATAGTATAATAGTAACGGAGGTAGAATGTGTAAATTACTAATACTGTACATGTTAATTAATGTAATGTAAATACTGTAGTGTTATATAACCTAAAGAAAATACCTTAAGATTATGCAATAATTTAATATCTTTTAGATTATTTAATATTTGAATATTTATTGTATTGATTCCAATTTTAACATTTATTTATATACCCTAATGTCTACAATTTACCAAGAACCTATAAAGCCATCAGCAAAAATAAATTAAATCAATAATAAATAAATAAAAATACATTAATAAAATAAATATAAATAAATATAAAAACTCTGAACTATAAATCTGAAATTGAATAAAATTTTTAAAATGTTAAAATAAAATTTTTAAGAAATGCTAACATTATTAATAAGTATAAATATTTATACTTAATGTTTATACATTTCATAAACATTTCAATTTAATTTAATTTAATTTTGTAAATGTTAAAAGCTAAAAGCAACTAAATTTAAATAATTTTAAAGATTGTGTGTTTAATTCAGCAATGATAAAAATCAAGACAAAAATTTTCTAAATATAGCTTACTAAAATACATATATGCAAATAATATCTGATTTATAATCTATAACGTAAATTACGCACAATTATTTTTAAATAAATATTAAATAGAAAATAGTTTAACAAGCACATAATTAAGTGTTATATTTTATTTCAAAACCAGACACTAAACGAGAAAAAAATAATTAAAATACCATTTATACTATGAAAAATAATATAAAGAGTATAATGTTCAACCACTATCAAGATCTCTTTTAATATAATTTAATTTAAATTCAAGTGAAAACGATGTGTAAAAATACTGTGCATTGTATTCGCATCAATCAATGCTTAAAGATTTTATGCAAAAATAAAACAAATTTTGAAATAGAAATCCCATTAATACTATTGAAAATTTTAAACAGATTCGAAAGATTCTCTTTTAAAAAAAGTTTTATTTAAACAAAACATCGCATTTCTCGCGAAATCGATGGAGTTTTTGCTCAAAAGAATTTGCAAAAAAAAGTTTTTCTGTGCGAAATAGATGTGAAAAATAGAAGAATATATCGACTCATTCTAGTGAAACGTTTTTGTATTCGCATTTCAAATATCATTACATTTAATTCAATTCGACATTAAAACTAAGCCTTTATTTTGCGAAATAGTTTTGTATTTTATTTAAATATTTGATTTTAGAACAAATAAATAATTTATTAATTTAACAAATATAAAAAATATTTGTGCATGCGTAATTTTCCGAAAGTAATAAGTAATTTATTTGCCAATGCATTAAACGCATTCACATATTTCAAAATATTTTTAACAATAAAACAAAAATAAAATCTTAAATAAATGCTAAAATATAAACATCAATACAAATATACAAAATATAGCACTAAATAAATTTTGATGATAAAAAAGAATTTTTATGCAATGCTAAACAATACTTCAGCAGTTGAGGCATAAAAACAATTTTATATACTGTATAAAAAAACGTCTGAACAGCGAAAGAAATAAACATATAAGAAGTGTGTGTTTGCAGACAAATTCGGACTATTTGTTACAATTTTTTCAAAACTAACTCTTTTACCGATCGTTGCGTAAAAATAAGGCAAAAATATTTTCCAAACAAATAAATATATATTCGACTGTTTGGAGGGAAACAAAGTGACAATAAAACGATATCTCGAAAAAAACGTTATTAATAGTCCGGAAATTGATTTCGATATTCAACTTCAAAATGATTTATAGCTGTACTTCACAAACTCGCAACTACTCCATAAAATACAAACATAAATATGCGCAAGGCACACGATATTTTTATAAACATGCACTATCTGGCAAATGTCTTTTGAATTTGTTTGTAAAATAATAATCATTAAGTAATTAATAATAGAAATGTATAAATAATACTGTGTAAGTATGGACACTAATTTTAATGCATCTTTCTAATTAGAAATTATTATTGCATAAAAATTTATATTGTTAGTCAATAGGTATATAAACAGTATAAAAATGCCAAAAATATTTGCATTTATTATATGTTAGTACTGTATATGTTTAAATAAAACAAGATTAGATATACTCTTTCTACATTATTTGTTATAAAACTATTGAATATAATATTGCTTTTTTAACTGTTATATTATTTTTACAAAAAAATACATATAATTTAATCCTGATTAAACCAAAATTAAACTAGCTAAAACCAAGCATTTCTAGTTCAACCTAGATTTGACACATTATTTATAATAGAAACCTTTTTACATTATTATTTAAAATTCTAATTTTGTGCAAATTAATATTAAATAAAATCATTTTACAGTATAAGCCTAATCATATTATTTATGCATGATGACATTAATAAATGCAAATTTTAATTTGCGATGCATTTTATTTTACTATGTTTTGTATCATTTAGAGAGAAAATCGCATCTAGCCAATCATAATTTATTCTTGATCATCTCGAATTGACAAATATTTTTCTTAATAGGATATAAGTACTAAACTCATATCTGAATAATTTGTTATACTGTATAAAATGAATCGAAACTTTTCCAAAACGTGTCATTTGGAGTGAAGTTAAGAGTAATAAAAGCTTTTGTTATAAAATAATTTATCGTTTCTCTAATAAATTGAATTTTTTGTTTTACTATTTTTTATCGATAAAAAAGTTTTTTTAAGCAAAAACTAACAAACATTAAGCCTACAGTTTAGCATGACTATACGTTTGATCAAGCTTGATTGATTAATTGACTGTGTGATGTACCGGATAGAGAAAAAATACTGCTTAGTAATCATTAGTCACATTTACAACGCTTAAATGTTTAAACGATACAATTATCAACAAATTCAGCAGTTTAAAATTTAATTATTAATTAATTACTGGACATTATCTGCAATATTTAAATTATACATTTCAATGCAATTTACCAAATTAAAACAAATTAAAAATTCAAATTCGAAATTTCCATTAATATTATTAAAATATAAATTATGTATGCTAAAACGGCCAAGTTTTATGTATATTTTGGCATAATAAATAATATAATAATCAAAATTATTCAAGCTAATTTTGTGTAAACTATTTTATAACTGACAAATTTGAATAGCAATGTAGATTAAGATAAATTATTCTGGCTAAATGTAAACAAAGAATAAAAATCCTATAAAACAAATAAATTATTAGAGAATATAAAGAATAAAGCCAATTTGCACAGCAACATTTTTATCTCCTATTGGGGACAAATGTACGAATCACTCCCCGACCGTCAATATGTGCATCGATTGGATATTTTCAAAGTTTTCATTAACTACAATATACTGTATAAAACTTTCTTCCCCTTCAAAAGCTGGGCTCAATTTTTTATTTGTTCGCCGATTACAGCGATTGCATCGAAAGGATGCGTTTGAAGTGGAAATTGAATTTAAGTCAATTCAAGTCAACACAACAGATGTGTTTCGCGTTTCTAATTACGATTTTGCAGTTGTTTTTCAGCGCAACTCAAATCATACGACAATTCAATCGCAATAATCAATTCGCAGTCGACTCTCTCTCTCTCTCTCTCTCTCTCTCTCTCTCTCTCTCTCTCTCTCTCTCTCTCATACTAGTCAGTTATTCAAAACATGTCTACATTACTCTCATTTGAAAAGTATCTAAAATCTGCCGAAAATTGTCGAAACATTTCAATCGAGTCGAGAGTCGAATGGTTTCTCTAATTTAAACTTTCATTCGCCAAATCAAATATTTAGCCAAACTTTTAATTACCAACTGTTTAATTAAGATAGTTATCCTCTCCAATTTTATATAGTTAACGCAAATAAAAGTTACCGCTTAAAATTTCTATGTCTATTTCTATCTATAAGAAACTAAATGATAATTAGCAATTTTTTAATTTCCTAATATTTATTATATATTAATCTTTATAAAATTAAAGAAATGTCTTGCAGTTTATAAAGACAATTACTATTTCAATCATGCAAATTATTTGTCAAATTTGTTAAATAATTACAGAATACGTATTTCTATTTATATTATGTACAATACTTGCATTGCAAAATACTGGTATATTCGTTTAAGAAATTACATAGTTAATATTACACTTACCGTTTTATAATACCAATTTGCCAGGCATTCCATGCCTACTCCAATAGATATGTAGCAAAACAACTATTTTACTTGTTTAAATATAAGTAAATTTTAAAATGATTTTCAAAAACAAAACTTTAATATTTTTGTTTTATTTTTATTAACCTTTAAATAAATTAAGTTTGATTTAATTGAATAATAGATAGCACGTATAAATCAATGTTTAAATATCTTTATTCGAATAGCTGATTTTCAAATTAAATTTTAATTTATTTTATTATAAAATATATTTAAATAATTAACATTTAATGTGTAAATAAATTATTTTGAAATGACTTTTAACGTGAATTTATATTTCGAGTGAAGAATGGGTTGAAATTGTTTTGACGATTAGTCGGTCGAGCGGTTCAGTCATATTAAAAGTGCGATTCATATAAAAATTATTTTTATTATTGCATTGACAGTCATATTGTAGTTTCCCTAATTTGAAAAAAATTTAGGAAGATTAATTAAACAAAAAAAGTATTAATTAAACTTGAAATTCTGTATTATTAATAATTTATTTTTGTATAGAAAATATAGCTAAATGTCGACTAAAGGGCTTAATATGTACCCGTGCACTTTAGTTGAATTTTTTATTGACAAAAATTATTCATGTCACTTTTATTTCGATTCGAAACGCATTCGGTGCATCCAATAGAGTGTACAGTGTAGTGGAAAATGCAAAAATAGAGTCGAAGTCTAATGGATTCTACAGTAGTATTCAATTACTGTACGAGTGATCTATCACTGAGACCAGTGGCACAACAAAAGTACAGCAAAAAAGTCTATCAACAGAATCACAGCTAATGATTGCATTCCCAGCAGAGACTACGCGCGCGAAAAAAATCGCTTTTATTAATAGAGCTCTGGAGCAAACATATAGCGGAAAAAATAACTGGTTATAAATTTTCACTAACATTTTAAAAATCTAGCACTTTACACTAATTTATAATAAACAATAAGAATAAATTTACAAATTAGCTTTACATTTAGAAAATATTAATGCATAATATATTTAGATTTATAATGTTTTAAGCTTTTAATTAAATTATGACATGCTACAAGTTAATTAATAGCGCATTGAGTGTAATACTTACATGCGTTTATTATTGGCGGCCAATTTTAAGGGGTTGACCGCGTAAGCGCCGGCAGCCGACGGCGAGTCGCGATTACTAGTGCCAATCGAATAGAACGGCATAATAGGAAAGAGACTTTGATCGGGAGTAGGACTGGCGGACACGTGATTGGTCTGCACGCGTCGCGCGCCGCCGGTCTGTGCCGACGACGAGAAACAGCAGCAGCACATTGAGCCCAGACAGCACCGGGAGTTCTCTTCGTCGCCCTGCACTGACGTGTCTTTTGTCGGGGGTTTGTGTCGGTGCCGAACGGGTTTGGCCGAGGAGTTAGAGAAGATTGTAATCACGCATTCAATTGGTTTTTTGCATTTTATTTTGGTTTTGAGTTTTGAATATTTTTTTGCATTTATTAAAAAATTTTTGTTTGAAATGAGTTTTTATTTTATAAATTCAATTATTACTTTCAATGGTTTGGATTCAATTCAATTGCAATCAATTCATACCATTATGTCCGCGACTATAGACCATAAAAAGGATTGGGTTTATGAAGCAGTGGGTGAGCGCCACGTGTAGACTGATCTCATACGTGAGCGACGTCTCCAGACCTGCTCGTGCGGATCGCACCGACATTACACATCACATCGAAACAGAGTAGACGTACATTATATGGGGTTTTGGACACAAGAAAAGAAAAATAGATTAAAACAATTAATCACTGCGAATAAGCGGCAAGTGCAATTGACGGCACGTGTGGGCGCCGGCAGTGGACACCTACCCGGCTGCGCCAACGTAATCGTGTACAACGGCCCCCAAAACAGTAGATAAGCGATGAGTATAATGACGAACATCTTGACGCGCGATATGCCCTCGTTCTCGAGGCGCTGCACGTAGTTGTAGAAACTGCGCTGGTCCTCCTGCTCCCGGTCCGTCTGCACCGTCATCATCGTCGTGACCAGACTGGCCACGCGCACGGCCTCCAGGTTCGACTTGACGATGTCCTTGTACAATTTTCGCAGGTGTATGGCCATCAGCCCAACGCACATCAGGTTGACGCTGATCCAGAGCAGGTTGAGCACGTAGTGCCGCACCGGCCGGTACACCATCGGGCACACGTCGAGATGGCCGGCCGAGCTCGTGCCGCTCGCCAGCGCACCGCTCAGGAACGTCGGGCCCAAGTTGATGGTCAATGAGGCGAACCATATGATAAATATTCCGAATATTATACAATACGGAGAATCGCCGTTCGACACGTCGTCCGACGGGTTGTGATTGTTGTTCTCCATCCAGAATAGTTCGCGCTATTTGTGCAATGTACATTTAAATGTTATGCTAAATTTATGATCGATTCGCTAAAACTAATGTTTATTTCTGTTGTTGAATGTGTTTAGCATTTAAAGCATTTAAGACAAACACAAGCGCCGACTGCAGTCCAAGCGCTCGTAAAGTAACGAATATTCTGTTCTTTTAATACTTTATTTTGAATTCTTATTGAATTTTGCGCTGAACTCGAAATGTAAGAAAAGACACAAAAATAAAGAGAAAAAACAATTCATTTTTAGTCGTCAATACATCGGATATCTGTGAGATAACCAGAACTCGAAATTGAATTCTCGACACAACAGCCGAACGGACAGTTCGGATGAGAATATTCTGTTTGACATCCGTTTAGCGAACAAACAGTTTTGCGCGACTATTGTCTTCTGTTTGCTGTTTACAGAATCGACAGTTGTAATTCTTGCTCTTAAGAAAATTCTATACAGTTGTATTTTTTTAAACGTAATCTTTTCTATCGCTATGTACACATCGTATTTTTAGACCAGTTCTACTGTTTTTATACTGTATTTTACTTTTAGAGTAAAACAAATTTTGCAACAAAATAATAGCAATTTTAATTAAATTTATGTTTTCAAGCATTTCTTTTCTTCAAATTTATTTATCATGCTCTTCTGAGAATTTATTTCTAATTTATTCGATGTTTACTTTTAGCCTTAAATTTCTTTTAAAAACATTAAAATTAAATTTGATTTTCGCAACTAATCTAGTTATGAAAAAATGCGAAGAACAAATTTATTTTCCGCTATTTTGATTGCATTTTCTGATTCGAGCGAAAAAAATTAGATCTAATTTCTTAGACAAATAGAGAGAACGTAAGGAAAAAAAGCGGTTTTAAGAGTTCGAGTATTGACTGGAATTGGCATTAATCGCAATGAAAAGCAATGGCTTTTTTGGCGACCGTTTTGATGCAAAACGTATTGGATTTGCGATCGGAAAAGACGGGCAGAGAATGCGGTGTTTGAGTAGTGGATCGCAAAACAAACGGTATAATTAAATTACGGGCCCGCGATCGCGAGAGTGAGACGAATCGCTCTACACTGTACAATCAATTCGGTTTCGAGAGCAATGAGCAATCGATTCATCTTAAATGTCATTATAGGTGGTCTTAAATGGATTAGGATTTTCGCTCTTAAATATAGTTTCAATTCAGTCCTGATTAGAGTACCCGAGAAAAAGAGCAATGCACAAGTACGGCACACTATTAGCCGAATAAAATCGCAATGCTAAAACAACAACAACAACAACAACAAAGATACAATAACGATAAAACCATACTGAAAATTATTCGCATTTTCAAAAATAAACAGAAAAATATATTTTCATTTAAATTTCTTGAACGCATTTTTGTGTTTCAGTCACACATTTATGCGTTGAAAAACATATTCCGATTTGAAAATTCTGTTTAAAAAAGCGTAAAAACATTTTTTGTTGTTGTGTTTACACTACTGGAGAGGAATATATTAAACGAAACGGAGGAATAGAATCCGCGATTTTCTGCACGAATACCGATAACTACGAAATTCTCGTATTCTTAGCGCAAATGCGAATTTAATTTTAAGCAAAACATAAGAATAAAAATAAAAATTATATTTAAAAGCATTTGTAATATATTATGGAGAAGTGGAATACCGGGGTGAGACTGGACGAGCCGAGCACCCGGCCCAGCTGCTCGTGCTCGGGGAATATCGGCGCGTCGTTGATGAGACACGTGAGCATATTGACGGTCGAGACGGTCACCAGCAGCAGGAACGCCGTGTCGATGATCGAGCACCGGGACAGGCGCTGGCACGACATGACGCTGATCGCGAGCGGAATCAGCAGCAGCGCCCGGCCCAAGTCGACTAAGCCCTGGTGTATGAGCAGTCCCTGCGACCAACTGTAACGATACAAATGCCGAATGTATGAGCAGTTGTCGCACGGATTAGGCGCCGACAGCAGCCGTGTTCTTGACTTTTGTTGTGTTTTTTATTGATTTTTTTTGTTGTGTTTTTGTTTTTTCTGTTTTTTGTGTTTTTATTTTTTTATCTCTTTTTTCGGATTTGATATAAATCGCAATTTATTTCTCAACTAAATTAGAATTCATTACGAAAATAATTAGTGCGAAAAAAATCTATTTTTTCGTTTAATTAATCAAAGTTTTAATGTCGACTTCGCTGATGAATGAAATTAATTAAGACTCAAATTGAGTTTTATCACGAATTAAACAGAATTTACACCAGGATAATTTTATCATTCTCATTCGATTTATATTTTTTTTATTGTTAACAATATTCTGTAGTATTTTTCGGGTTTAATGAGAAAATTTTTACGGAATAGTAGACTAAAGAGATTTTGAGTTTAATAATAATAATTCTAATAATTATCGATGCGTTTAATTCGTAATTTTTTTTGTACTATCTCTTAACAGTTATATTGCAAAAATCATTTTTTTCTAAATGTTTTTATACAGAGCTATTTTAAGCACTGAATTATCATTGCCAAGTTATTTTGGAATTATGGCGGTTATACGCTTAAAAAATTTTCGTTTATTTTTTACAGTATGTAATAAAAACTACATTCCTATTCGAAAGCGTCAAATAATCTTAAGCTCAAAAGATAAATGCGATTTCGAATTAGCAGCGTTAATTTTACTGTCTATATATTTTGCACAGCACATTCGCAATTAAATAGCTGTCTTCAGCATAGATTGCATCGATTATTGAGTGCAAAAATCGATTGACAATCAAATAAATGCCAAAATGTTAAGCAAATGTACTTCAAATGCATACATAAAGAAAAACAATATTCGTGCGCATATTCTACACACAAAGAATTATCCATCATGCTTCTATCTTATTTATTATGATGTGCGTTTTTACAAATTATAGTTTGCCCAAATTGACATTCAATTAAGTGCGAAAAATGATTAGTTAACAAGAACACTTTGATTGCTGCATGCTGCAATTTGTAACGCTCTTATTACGCGATTTACTCAGATGTAAAGCAAACAAGTACAATTTAGCATACAAGATGATTGGATTGGTCAGAAAAATTACAATTGATTTATGTTCTATAATTGTGACAGGCAATAATATTTTACTGTCTTGATTATTTTGTCAATATCAACAAATAGGTCATATAAAAACTATACCTAAACTTGTTTATTATAAAATACTGATATAATATATTATAATTTTTATAAAAAGTAATGTAATTTAAATAACATATTAACAATTTTGTATAGTTTAATATTAATTATGATTAATTATCTAATTGCATCTAATAAAGTTTGCTTTTCAAATGTAAATTGCAATGCATCAAATGTAATCAATAATTTAATATATAATGTCTGAATGTCGTCATGTTGTAATTATGGCATGAATATTTGCTTTGTACAGTATATTTCAAGATTTATGTAATACAAGAATAACTCTTATTAGTTAGTCAATCAAATGCATCGCTCGAAGAGACGAATGAGAATATTGAGAATAATTTCAATTCTATTTGTCTAAGACTTACGCTATTTGTTTAGCAAATTCTCATCAGAGCGATGAGTACTTACAAACAATCTGTATAATTAAACTTATTCTTGGTTATTTAATCAAACATTTTTGTAAAACTGACTAATAAATTAGCTAGTATAGTTTTTATTTAAGATAGATTTGTAATGCTTAAAGTATGACTCATTGTAAACTCTATACAATGTAGGCTACTATTGTACAGAGTGGTTGTTTTCCTACAAAGTTTTTAAAAACTTTGTTCTCGATTGGCCACTCTGTACATACTATACATACTATTCTATAGGTATAATATTATGGAATATAAGATAGTTTTGCAAACCTTTTATGATATCTCTTCAACGGCTTCTTAACCACAACTAATAGCATGAGAAGTAAATTAGTTCCGCAACCGATCGATGCGATCGTCAACAGAATCGCCACTTCAGTCGTCTCCGACGGATGACAGACGGGTTCGTGCGGTACGTGCGTCTCATTGATGCCGTGGTGCGAGAGGCCAATACCGCCGATACCGCCGATGCCACCCATTCCCCGCAGCGGCACGTTCTTCGTCATCCTTCCGATGTCCTCAAGGACTGCAAACCGAATAAATAGATATAATTTAATAGAAATATACCACAAATTGGCGAATATTATGGCAAAAAATATTGAATTAATTTTTCGTTTTTGGTTTAGAGCGAAACTGCGGCTAAGAATGTTGCATGCCTCTTTCCTTGATTAAACTTGAAAAGTCGATTTTCAAATAGATTTCTCATTTCATTTCAAACCATGTTTTCACTGGAAAGTTGGTTTTTAAAGTAAATAATTTGAATGTAAATTCCGAATGACATGAATATCTCGTATTTAAAGTCGTAATCAAATAAATATGAAAATTCTCGAACGCTGTCTGACATTTAATTTCGCCACAAATTTTCAAATTTTTAATATATTTATATTTTGGTTGAATTTATTTGGATTTATTGTAAAGATTAAGAATATATTATACTGTATATTTTTTGCATAGAAATAAAGCAAATTTTAATATTAATACTGTATAATCAATAATAATTTGATTATTATTATCATATTTATTAAACATTGTCATTTATAGTAAACAAATAATCAAAAAATTGATTAAATGCAAAAAAGTAATGTCATTCCAAACTCGGACTAAATTGATGCGATTCTCTCGAGAATTTAATAAATGATTGAGAATTTCCGACAAAATTAAAACTAAAATATTTTTCGCCAAAACAGAGACTTTTATTTGCGCTAAAACTTTACCATTAGATCAATATTTGCATTGATTGTTAGCGCAAATGATAAACATTAAAAAATAAATAGATATTCAACTTATTTTTACATTTCAATTACTTTATTTTAACCTGCAGTTAAATTTATAAAACCAAATTTATTATTTTAAAAATTATTATGCAAATTTATAATCTGTTTATCATAAAATAATATACAGTATATTTGTCTACTAATTATATAGTTTAACAAAATCTAATACTTGTATAATATTATGTAAAATAGCAATTATGAATAAAATTTTAACTTCAATTTATCTACAGTAGATAGCAATATTATATTTATAATCATTACGTAACAATGATTTGTTACATAACGAATTGTTGACAAACCAAGCGAATTGAATAAACAAATTAATTCAACCAGACACAAATTCTCGGCTTGAGTGATGGGCCACTTATGCAAAGAGCAAAAAAGAAGACAATTATCGTATAATACAAAAAATGCGATAATTAAAATCACACTGTTCTACAAAATTTTACGCATAAAAAAATAAATAAAAATACATTAATTCAAAATTATATCATACCAATACCTTGTAATTTTAGGCACCGGTATAAATCACTGCAAAACTGATTTACGAAAATTTATCCAGTTACTATATTTCGGAGGGAAAAAGTACGATAAAAATATGAATGTCTTTTTCATTCAATAAGGAATAGATAATGACGTGAAAAGAATAAATTTGATTTGATTTAAGCGCCGAATTTAACGGCGATATACAGTTGAGTAACGCTAAGAAAGTATTAAAACAAATCTGCATTTGTTTAATATAAACGAAATTTGTTCATAAGCTAATTTTAGGAAATTAGATTTTTAAGCATGCACCACGAAATATAATTTCGCCAGTAATTTCGTAATCGTGTTTAAGTAACATTTTTCCTACAAAAAAAAACAGTTTTATGAGATTACCAAGTAACATATGGCCGAGAAATGTTATTTAAAAAGTATAAAAATGGCGAAATATTAATGTTTAAAATTTTATTCGTGTGCGTGTGTCTGCTAGAGTGTAGCAGTTTATTATAGCCCAGTAAGCTATGCTTGATACTTTTTTCAGATAATTCTAACCTAGATTATGCTTTGTCATGTTTGGATTTCTGTGCAGAAAATTCTTATTTTTCATATATGAAAAAAAAAATTGAAAATATATTCTTATATATAATTTTGTGCTTCACTGCGAGAATTGCAGAATTCGTTTCCCAATAGACATGAAAAAAGTTTTTTTATTACGGGTTTTAAACGATTTAATTTCATTTTCTATATATGAAATGGCAATAAAATCTCAAATAATAAAAAATAACTTTAAAAACTATTTTTCTGTAATAGAATTCCTGTTCATATATAATAAAATATATACTTTTTAATGACGTTTACTGTACAGCAATAAAGAACATCTGTAATCTTAGCCTGGCTATTTTTAGTTTTATTATATTAAAAATTTAATTTTATAAAATAAAACTTTTTATGTTATTAGATAAAATTTTTCAGATGTTTTTGTAAAACTATTTCAATTTACAAATACCCACGTAAAGTAATATGATTCAATGATTTAGCAATTAGATTGTAACATGTAGAAATATAATCCGAAAACTAGATTGGCAGGGTTGGAACTCCTTCGAGGGGTTTCCCTGGGGTTTGAGCAGAATTTCGGTATTTGTTCCCTAATTGCACTTAAATCAAACAAAAATATTTAGTCAAATAATTTTATGCAGATTGTACCAAGCGCAAAATTCTCAATGGATTATATAGGCTAGATAAAATAATTAATTTTTTATTTATTTTTGTTAAATTTGCTTAAATTGTATAAATTCACTCATCCATATAAGCTGAGCTAATTAATTTACTAGATATAAATTAAACCTATTATCGATTTTAAAATTATCATTACAATATAATGATTAAACATAATTGTCAAAAATTATCATAGAAATTTTAATTATTTAATCAGATGTTTGCAGTGTAGGAAAATTATACTCATAAAATAAAATTTCAAACTAAACAAATATCCTGTACTTTGTAGAAATATGGGAAAATATTCCATAAATATTGCAAATATTTTTGCATAAACTCTATTATGAAAAAGAAATAAATAAAATTGATTTTGATATTAGACTCAAAAGTGATTTATTAGGCATTCATTGCATTCACTTAAACCGAAACTGAATGAGAATTTTATGATCACTTGTTTCGGTAATGAATTAAACTTTTTATTCTGCAATTACTCACAGCATTCAATGCGACGCTAAACGTAATTAAATTAAACCTCAAATAATTTATACTGTATATTACAGCTATTATATACCCTATATATGGTACAGTATATAAAACTCGCACAAATTAATATCGAGTATCAATTGCGGCAAACACTTGCAATTTACTATCGGAAAAATCGGAGCAATATTTTATTTTTTATGATCAGTGCAGAAAAAAAGTTTCATTGCGGTTAACACCGATTGAAGAGTGGAGAAAATTTTATACTGTATAACTACGGAGAAAAACGCACTAAACTGTCGAAAAATATAACTGAAAATCATTCGACTATATTGAGTGACCAGTGCTTTGAGAGAAATTGAATTCAATTCTGACGATTGAAGTTCTCTTTTTTGTCGAACAAAAAAAATACGAATCTATTGATACGAATGGCGAAGAGAGAGAAGAAAAAAGTAATAAATCTATTGAAAGAGAATTGAAGACTAGAGACGAGGCAATAGGTGTATAGCATTCGCAAAGTATAGCTAAAGAATGCAGTTTTCGAATGAGTCGAACGCAGGCCTGAAATGCACAATAATTTCTCGATTGCGATGAAATCAATGCCGGCGTTAGACGAGAAGATGATTTATAAAACTAATTAAATGATAGTTTTTTTTCGCAGCTCTTAATGCTATCATATTTTTGCACTTCCGAGTCAATTGATCGCTAAATCTTTTCGCTCTCCGATCCGTACAATTTAATCGCCCGAACACTCGTATCGAAATGTGTACTGTATGTTTTTTCATATATTTCGAGATTATTAAGTAACTTTTTTACTGCGCTCTTTTTATCAGGAAAGTATTTTATTGAATTGCAGAGTATATAAGTTATATTCTGTGTGGTCGAAAAAAAAACTAATACGAAATACTGTATACAATAACGCGATTGTATATAATAAGATAAATTAAATCAATATACCATGTAATTTAATAATGATATTTTGTTTTCTCTTATACCAGTAAATAATAAAATTAGAATTTTATTTATGGAATATTTTTAGCAAGCGCTTGTAATATTTTATTCATGGTTTATTTTTATATAAATTACGTTAATTTGTAGTAAATGTAAATAACATCTCAACAAATAAATTTTTAGTGCATGTCCAATTTTAACTGATTTAGATACACGCTTTTATCTATTTAGAATGCAAAAATATATTCCAAATATACTGTAATAATGTTTATTATTTTTCAGGCGATGAAAATACAATGAGTTTGCATGCTATTTTTGAATAATCTGTGTTATTTTCAGAATTGTTAATTTGATTTATTCTAGTTTATTTACTGTAAAGACTTAGTTGCTATAGTTTGTTATGTTTGCAAAATTTAAACTTGTAAACAATAAATTTAAATTTTGATGATTTAATTTGGGAAAAATTTGCACAATTTTTCGAAAGCAAACTAAGCGTTGAAATGAAGTTTAAGAAACAATTTCTCCGATTTGTTGCTAAACGAAAGGAATTTGAAGCGAAATTAAAAAACTCATTCGCAGATGTGTCTCAGTTTCTAATTATTTCTCTCAACTCAATCGGAATTTTTTTCTCATCAATAATCAAAATTCTTGCCGAATATTTTCATCAATAATTTATTCATAACAAAAAACATTTCTCGTTTTAATTTGTATTATTATGTAATGTAATATTAATTTTTATTTAATTAACACAAATACCGGTATAACAATACTTTTTTCGTGCTATAGATAGAATCTTTTTTGTTATTAAATTACTTAATTAACTAATTTAATTAATTTATCTAGTTAGATGGTTAGTCATGTGTGCATGATAAAATTTGTTCAGCCATAAGATTGCATCGCATAGATAGTGAAATGTCGTTCTAAACTGCATTTCTATTATTTTTATCAACTAAAAACAAAACAAAATTAGAGCGAACTCAAAGTTTTTAAACATTGTATTAAATAAAAACAAAACTTTATCACTGTATAAATTATGTGGTTAAACAAGTTTAATCTAAAATCTTAATTTCTAAAATTTCCATTTAAATTTTAATGAAAAACAAATAAGAAAAAACATACTATCTAAGAATATAGGCTGTATAGATATTTTTGTTTATAAATCTAAATTTTTAAACTGCAAAAACTTTAAATCTAATATTCTTTTTGTTAGTTATGTTAATGAAATGTCAGATATGTGTAATATATTGTTATTTTTTATGCGAGAAAAATATTATTCATACGAAAATCGGGTCTTATATGTAAATGAGAATAAGTAGAGAGTATTTAGATTTAAGACTATTTTAATACTATTTTCGCCGAAAAATTTCTGACAAATATAATAAAACAAAATTTTAGACAAACTAATTATTTTTACACAGAAAATAAATATGTGTTTAAAAATGAAGTTTAAATTAACTTTATGCTGTGTAAAGTTTTGGGATAAATTGCAATTATTTTTCAAATAAAATAAAATTATAAAATAATAGAAAATATTAACTAAAAGATAAAAACATACCCTTTGGCTGAGGAAATGACACAAATAAGAAAAAAGTCAATTTATCTTGGCACAATTTATTAAATGTTTTATGAGCAAAGTTGCTTCATCTTGATATGTCTTACTAAAACAAACAGTCGTAAAGTGCATTCAATAATTTTTTCATCACAAACTTAGAAAGCTATTTGAGTCAATACACAGTATAAACATTACTGCAACAAAATCAAATGATATATTATTTTCAAAAAGTTCATCAAAAAAAAAGTTAATATTCAATCAATTTATAGATGAATGCAATGATTAATTGGCAATCAGTTGAGAGACTAATAAGTGTTTCGTCGGAACAACAAACGAATGAATGTCTGTACGTCTGATGACATTCGTCGCACTAATCCATGTCTTGGAATAGCATTTCGGCGATTAATATATGAAATATGTTTTTTCTGCTGAGATATCGGTGCGACTAATACTGTTGCTGAGAGGAACTGGAGAGATGCGGCACAGGAACAAACAGACGGCAAGGCTGCTGAACGCCGAGTGCCAGCGAGAGAGGCTGAGTGAGAGTGAGAGAGCGGTTGGAAATAAAAATTGCGTTATATATACACTATATATAGTATGTAAGCTTTGGGAGAGAGAGAGAGAGAGAGAGAGAGAGAGAGAGAGAGAGAGAGAGAGAGAGAGAGAGAGAGAGAGAGCCGGGAGATCTACGCCCACAAGTAAGGCTTACGATAGTGCTGAGCGAAAGGGGATGGAAGGGAACGGCAGCGGAGTTTCACTGAAGAGACGGAGAAATCGATGAAAACGCTTCTGAACTCTAAATGAACGAACGATTCGTACGGAACAGTAGGAAAAGCTGATGACTATTGCGAAGCGAATATTATTCGTCTCTTTAAACAGTAGTCCCGGAGTCCGAGCGCTGTTGAAGTGCCGGGAATTAAGTGCCGAAAAAAGGCGAATGCAGTTCGCGAGTGAAGTGAAGAGTTTTCGTGTGAGAAGTCCCGATAAACAAATGAATTTTCGCTGTTTCTCCACAACCAGAATAAAAGCCTTTGCTTTCAGTTCTCTCTCACTTCGCTCTCTCGCCGTCTCTCTGTGTGTATGTGTTATGTCGTGAATAAGTTATGCGACGAATAACTGTCAGTTCGGCTCAAATTATAGTCTCTTATCATTCCGGCGCTGCGTTCACGTCGTTGAGCACTCGACGCGAGCACTACTCCCGGCCCTCGCTCTCGCCAACTCCCTGAGCGCTTACATCTCTAATACCTTTGAATTAAACACCACTTCTATTCGCACTACCCGTACGGCAACACCTTTTCGATGTGTTGTCGACAGAATTATTATTGCAATTCCTGTTTTCGCACACAAATACCCGCTCATAAGTGCCCATCAGAGCGCCTGACGTTCGGCGCGATTCCGAATCGACTCTTTAATTGAGTTTACAATCGAAAAACTTTTTTTTTACTATTATTTGATTTTTTTTATCTTTTTGTTTGTTAATTTAGGTTATTTAGTTTTCCTAAATTATGCCAATTTTTTTTAATCATGTAATTTGAAGAATATATTTGCGTTGAATAGTTGATTGAATAAGTTGTTGAATGTTATTTTCAATTTGAGATTTTTTACTAAGTTTATACAGTAGTAAAAAATGTTCTGTTTTTTTGTTTGTTACTTGTTGTAAAGAATTTGAAATTGAATTTTAAAGATTCGCCATTACGTCGAGCGCCGAGTGATAGCGAATTTGAGCGCAATTTTCACATTTTTTCTCTATATTTCGAAATCAATGAGAAATTCAAACTCATTGTTAAAAAAAACTTTTCGATTGAATTGAATTTTTTTTTGTTTCAAATTCTTATTTAATTTTCAGACGTAAATCGATATCAAAAAGCGAAATAAAATACGAGAAAAGATTTTTTTATAAACAAAAAAGAAAAATTTAAAACCTCAACAAAAAAAAGCAAAAAAATTCCACAGAAAAGCAATTTTAATTAAATACGAAAAAACAAATTTCGCCTAAAATATGAACTAAATATTTATAAGAGTCTTACAAATAATATTTCGTACATAAGTAGAGAAAAACAAATTAGTTTAAAACAAAATTATTTTATTATTTATACATGGCAATAGAGCTTAAGCCTTAATACGGGTAAAAATATAAGCATGGGTATAAATGAAAATAAGTTTAAAAGAGGAGAATATTCTGCACATCTTATCCGTCAGAAACACACAGTTTTGTTAAGAAGAAAATCTATTTTACTTTTTGTTGCTTTAAAACTCTTATCAAAAGCCATTTGTGAATACGATTACAGAATATATTCTTTTTGCAACTGAGAGTCCCTTCACTTCTGGCATTAAATTCTTTGACAAAACTATTATATAAAGAGTTTTTTCGGCGAAAAAAGTATTTTTTATGTTAAAAAGTGAACGAAATTATGTGATATTAGTGGCGCTGATGCGCTCTCGCGTTGAGCGCCGACTGTATGGCGTATATGTGTCGACATTACACCGAACCGACTGTTTAGTGTCACTCCTTTTGGCTGACATTTACATAAATATTAGATTTTCTAAAAAACATAAGTTTTAATACTTAAAAGAGTGGAGAGAATCGCGAATTTAGACGAGAATTCGAGTGTGAATTACAGCGAAAATAAAGTGCAGTTTTGTGCGAAACAAGACATCACTTAAATTACATCTAAAAAAACATACTTTTTAAGCAAACATAAAATTTTTTGACAATTGTTTTGATGTAATTTAAACTCAGTTTTTAAGAATAACATGTAAATTATTTTTTAATACGTGAAAAATACTAAAATGAATACAATTTTAGTAATGTAAAAATTTTTAAATAAACAAAATTATAATAAAATCATAATTATATCGTGCATAAGTGTTTTAATCATGCATAAATTAAATTGTTTACCAAAGAATTAGAATAAGCTATAATGTATATAATATGTATATTTTTATAATTAAGCACATTTTAGCAAGCAAACATTTATTTCAAACAGATTTGGTACAGTACTGGAAATTGTTTTGATTTTAAATTTAGTTATTGTTATTATCTTTGATTTTTAAGCCAATATCGCCCGCACGGATGGAGCGCACCGGCTGGTCGTGCTCGTCCTCCTGGGCCACTGTCCGCATTCGGGCGGTCGCGTCGCCGATAAATATCAGTTTAATTAAGTTGACGTACGGGGCCTCGAATGTGAGGTAGAGTAGGAGTGCGGCCGCGAACGTCTCCACTACTATTGTGCAGAAGTACTGGGCCTTTGCGGGCAAACAAATAGAAAAATTAAGTTTAAAAATGCAAAAACATTAATAATAATCTCATTATTAGTTTACAATAGTAATCATATTCGTGTGAATCGGTTGCCGACTCTGTTGGACATTAAACCAAATAAGCATTAAATGCATTAAATAGGCGCTAAACGAGAGACGGCTAAGCGGCAGCAGAAAGTTTGCCGAAAGTATCTTGGTAAGAACGCCGGCCCGACCAATCGCGCAGTTGTAGATGATCCAGGTCATGCATACCGACCACACGATCAGCATTACGCCGAACACCGCGGCGTTTGAAACCGTGTAGTTGACCGGATGTATGTCCTCCTGGAGTATCGGGTAAGAGGCCAGCGGTAGCGTCGCCGTCACCACCAGCACCGCTATCCAGATAACTCGGTTCCAGGTCTTTGCAAACCATTAAAATATGCATAGTTTAGTTTTAAAAATAAACTTGCTTAATTTACACACATTTGTAATTGCGATAAATCTCTTGTTGAGTAACGCGAAGCCGAGAATCGAACCGCAAAAGTATGAAATGAGATGTATGTGAGTGCCGAAGAAGAACAGTGTTGTCTCTTGGCCCGGGACGCTATTCCCGAGATAATAACATTGATATAATTTACTTTAAAAATTCAATTAATTTTTACTCGTATTTCGGTTTGAAGAGCACATCCACTCGCGGTAAGCCATAGCCGCCGAACCCAACGAGGAGGGCCGGTATGATCGCTCCGATTACAATCATTATATAGGCATACAGTCGACTGACGGTTTGGTTTTTGTAGAAGAAATAGATTACGACAAACGAAAGGATGTGGAGCTGGAAGTCGGCGCTCAGATACCAGGTCTGGATTCCGCACTACAGGCGCGAAGTTAGGAATTGTTTCAATTATTCATTTCAATAAATAATTGCAGTGTATTAAAAACATTGAATTAACTAACCATTTGGCGCAAATCAAACCAATTGATGAGGTAGAGCAGGTGCGCCCACCAGTTGTCATAACACGGGTCGAGGAACGGCTGCAAGAGGTCGGTCTGGAACAGCGGTCCCGAACCGAGCGTTTGCAGCGATAGAGTGAAGCAAATCATTCCGATTAGCGGTGGAGTGAATCTGACCGTCGATTACAAAATTATATCCAAATAATCAAATAATTGTTTTAATAATTTAAATGTTTACGCATTCCATAGAAAA
The DNA here is from genome assembly GCA_034697605.1 of Metabelba pulverosa. Taxonomy (NCBI): domain Eukaryota; kingdom Metazoa; phylum Arthropoda; class Arachnida; order Sarcoptiformes; family Damaeidae; genus Metabelba; species Metabelba pulverosa. The sequence goes on from JAQIXC010000090.1 coordinate 46,032, forward strand.
ATAAACTGTGTAATCAATACATGCCTTAGCCAACGAAGCAAAACAAACTGAAAAAACGAGACATCTAACTTTTTCTTCGATAATGTTGTGTAAACGGTGAGAAATCCGCTGCAAACAGAAAGTTATACAGTATAAGTTGAGTGCTGGTTGTGCATGTTTAAATTGCGAAACCTCATCGTAAAGAATATTTGCACAGCAAGTGATGCGTTAACTATGTATTGCGAAAGAAGCAGTTGACTGCTCCGGATCGCATCGGCCGGGTATCGGGCGAACGGCGACACCTTCACGAGGATCGAGACCAGGATGAAGGCGCTCGAGTGCGCCAGTATGACCCATAGAGTGCCCACCACTCGTATGCCATGTATAAATTGGAGCCGAAACTCGGCGTTCGGTTTGACGGCCGATATTTTGAACAGTATTTTCATGTTTTTTATTACCGAAAAGCACTGCAACGCGCGGACTATCCATGAGTTCGGCGCGAAGTAGACGTCTGCTATTGTGCCGATAATGAGCATGACAAACATTGCCTCGATCAAGAATCTGCAGTGAGAAATGCATTGTTTGACTTTTCTATTATGCTTAAAAATAAACATGTTCGCTCACAAAGCAATATGTAATTCCAATCTATAAGTCGGCGCACGTCTCGTCTGACAGTAGTCGACATCGAAATCAAAGTTCGATAAAATGCCGAAAACTTTACGAAATAAGTTATATATTTTACAAAGAATAATTTATAAATTAAATTTGATATTTTTGTTGCAATGTTTGCTTACGTTTGTCGAATAGTTGTTTGATCTCATGTCTGTCGCAATCGGCGGGAAAGCAGATGCCGTTCGCGAACGGAATGAAATTATCCGATTCTAACCAATCGTTCACTTCTTTCTCAAACCAATTGCTAGTGATTTGCGTTGTGTTCAGTCGTATTGGACTGAACTTCGCGTCTCTTATCGGTCTAATCGTTACGAAACAGTATTTGCCGTCAATTCGATTGAATTCGTCCACTAATTCACTAATACTGAGGCACTCATCGAAATCGCCGAAATGGGTGATTGTGCCGCTCAGCACACCGGAGGGTAGGCGCCCACTCGCGTCCACCACTTAGAAAATCAACATAGATAAATGTGATACTTAAACTAGGCATATATTAAATCATCAAGCTTAGATAAATAACTTAAAGATATTAATTCTTATGCTTTATAAAGTATTTACATTTGATTGATATATTAGTAGATATTTATAAGTATTTAATGCTTAATATTTTTTGAAGCAATAAGTATGTTATTATGGAATAACTATTTATGCAGTCTACTTTGCGTAATCAACTTACTCTTAGCCGCCCACTCTTCCCGGGTAACATTTTCAATCATACGAATCAAGTTATTCGCACAAATCGGACTAATATTGAAATCCTTTTCCGAATTTTTAATTTCATTCACCACTTGTTTGCCGTTTCGATCGACAAATGTTTTAAATGAATGAAAAATATTAATCCAATTCTGTTTAATAAATGTTGCATTGCTCAAATTGTTTGATGCGTACACACAGTCTATACTTGTTGAAACTATCAATAATGAGACAGTTAATATGTTCAGCATTTTATTACCTAGTCTATATTGAAAGTATAAAAAACAAAATGATAAAATATATTGACAACTATGAACTAGAAAAATAAGTTTTAGACTGTTTGATTTTTTTTGGAAAGAATTTTAACCACATTTTTGTTGCATTTTTAATATTGCAATTACAATGCGAAATCTTTCCGTCTAAATCAAGTTCATGTTTATGGTTGGCATTTTTAAAATTGCTCTTTTTAAACATAAAAAAGTTTATCTAATGCAGCAAATTTCCTTATACAGTGCTTTATATAAAATACTACTGTATACTAAATAAAATTATACAAATAAGATATAATATATGTATGAAAAAAGAGTTAGAATTTTTTATATTTTTGTTTTTAGCATGTAGCAATCACATAAATAAATGACATTTTAATACTGTATAATGTTTTACTCCTTAAACACAATAGTTCTATGCAATGCTTAAACTACTGGTTTATAAAAACAATTTCCGAATTATCGTTTCGCCAGATATTGAATGTGTTTTTGAGGAGAAGAGACGATAAGATCTGGAGTTTAACCGAAAGTACAGACAATACGCAAAAACCGGTCGACAGTACCCGCCAGAGCATACACTCGATGACTGCCGACGGAGTGTTGACCGCATGACTGGCGGACACGAAGAGCGCAATTGCGGTCAACAGTATTGACTGAATTGTGATCAGACTTACCATTAATGCGATGACGAATACGAGTCGATTGTATTCCGAGTGAAGAAGGAATTGACGGAAATTCGGACTCTTTTTGATGAACTCGACTCTGAACTGAGTCCTACATATCCGACACTTCGGGTCTTTACTAATGCCTATCCATTCGGTGAGACATTCGATGTGAACATAGCCTACACTTCCGCTGCAATCACACGGACTGATGATCGAGTGCTGGTTATCGGTGTCGCGACATATCCGACATTCGGTAGACATCTCTTCGATATTTTCGGTCATTTCGTTGATTTGTTTTTTTTTGTGCAAAACTTCAGATCAAATCAGTTATGAATCAATTTTAATATTGTTTTACAAAAATATTATATTGTTAGAAATTTTCTTAGTAAATAGTTTACTACAAATAAAAAATTTTAATTTATTAAAAATAAAATATTATAACATAAATTCAAAATTTTAGAAACAATATATTGTTTACAATTTTTATTATAATTATAAAATATAAAAATAATTTATATGTATATTCAATATTGTTATAATAAGCAACAAGGTTTTTTGAGCAATTAAAGTTTTCACAAAAACTCTTTATATTGTATAAAGTTTTATTCTTTAAATATTTTTGCAATATATTAATACAACAATATGCCAATAAAATAATATTTTATATTAATTAGATGTCTATACGTGTAATAAAATCGTTATAATATTATGTAATATTTTTGCTTTATTTCTTTAATAAATTTATAGTTTTAAAGTTATAATAAGAATAGATTAAATTTCTCTAAATTCGAATTAATATAAATATTTTTTAGTTATTTAATATTTTATTTTTCACTATTATTTATTGCAATAGTTTATACATATAAATACATTTTAATATAAACAAAAAATGATAAAAAATTATTAATTAACTATGTTTAAATAATAAGTGTTCATTATTCGTTTATGGTTTTCTAATAAAAATTGTTTTAAAACAAATTGTTATTTTATACTTAGACATGATATTAGACATCTATCTATAATAATATAATAACATAATAATAATAATATAATAATAAAGCTTTCTCTTTGATTTGGTTGACTTCTAGAATGTGATGTAAATCGTCGACACATTTGAGAACATTTGAAGAAATGTCTATGTTAATAAGTTAACAATGTACTTTAATAACTTTAATAATTACATCATTTATTTGTATTTTGATTAGATTAAATTTCATTTTTAAATTTTTATACATTAAAATATATATTTGTATATTATATAATAAAATTTTATTAAAATTTGCAATTATAAAGTCAAAAAAATTAATAAGTATTTTCAATTTTGATTTTAAAGTAAATTATACTGCCTTGGTAAATTAGTTTATACCATAATGTAAAACAAATTATTACATTATTATTACATTATTAATTTATTAAAATTTATTATTCGAAAAAAGGTTCAATAAAATTAAGATTTATTTTCAAAAATAATAAAAGCTTTTTAATATATAAATAGTATTCTTTTGGACACTTTGTCTTCGGAACCGAAATATACAAAACATTTTTGCATTGATTTAGTGCCACAAATGTAAACCACATTTCGATTTGCATTCAAACTATCGCTCATTACTTGAAAACCATTTCTCGTAATAATTAGTTTCAAATTCTTCGGACATATCAAGTGATGGAAGAATTGACGCGATTTTAGATAAACTTCGGAATTGACGCACATTTTCACCACATATTCCGGATTATCGGCAATAGTTTCGCAAATAATTGAAACAAAAACTTTAAGTTCATAATAGAATAATTGCATTTTCATCGATTGCTTTGTCGTCAAAAATGTTTGCATGAATTCGGAGGCAATAGTACATACAAACATAATTGTGTAAAACGTGTTTTGTTTCGCATTTCTATAACAAATTTCAATGAATTGTTTGTAACATTTGGCACAGAATTCCGTTTCACTGCAAATGCATTCAATGTATATAAGAGTAAAACGAATTGACTTCAGATTCGGAAACGACTGTTGAATGGAATTCATAAAATCTGGTCTAACGTTGAGATGAGTTATGTCTAGAGTTTGTAATTTTCTTGAAATGAGAATATTATTTGCGTTTATCAGTTGATCGAAATTATTATAATTAATCGAAAAATGTGTCAATTGTTCAGCAAATGATAAAATGCTTATATCTATTGAAAAATATGGAGAAATACAGACATTCAGTCGTTTGAGTTTCGGTAAGTTTTGCAATAATTCGGCCATAAATTCGTTCATTTCATCGGACGTTAGATAATAGATTTGCAAAACAATAAGATTTTTGAATTTGCTTTCGATGAGGAAATCGAGTGTTTGCCGATTCAGGTCTTCAATATGTAGTTCTCGTATATTGTCTGTGATTTGCGGCAAAACCTCTTCTATGTTGTCGTAAATTTGCGGCAAATCTATGCTTCGAATTGATGGCAATTTCAAGACTTCTGACGCGACTATAGATCCGACGAATTGTTGTTTAGATGTCTTAATAGACGTGAGATTTAAGCCAAATATCTCTTTAATTAATATCAATTCAATGGCAAATAAATCTTTTTCGAAGACAAGTCTATAGTCTCTAACATTCGGATACAATGAGACAATCCATTGACAAAACTCTTCGCAAATTCCATTGA
>JAQIXC010000091.1:0-50944 GCA_034697605.1 Metabelba pulverosa
GTCAGGTTTTTATTTTAAATTAAATTAGATTCTTAAATAGTAAATATTTATTTAAATATATGTATAATATTAGGGTAGTTTATATTTTCAGTATTCCACGTATAAACACGGTGCAATGCTTATTTTAGCCAATTCTATCAGTGCGTATTCACTGTGTTATAAGAATTAATCATCCAAACAGAGCACTTAGCCATTTATAATTAATCAATATTATTTCCTATAGTATGTTATATTGGCTTTTGTGGCAAATTAATAATGCATTAGTAGTGCACATATTTTTATATTGAGACAACTTTTTTTTATAACCTTGCTACTTTCTACATAAGTTATAGACTTGTTATAAATTATATTAATAGAAACAATCAATCAAATAAATTTATTGGTAAAATAGAAATAAACTTAATACAACTAAACTAAATTAAACAAATACAATTAAACTTTTTGTATAGAATTTCTAAAATAAAAATTTTTGGTTAAATAAATGTATTAATATTTCTAAGGAATGTTTGCAACTTTCGAGAGAAAACTTTTCGAGACTTTGAGAACAAAATCGAAATTTCGTTTCCAATCGTCGGTTTGAGTCAACTGTTTGTAGTTCTTGTCGACGAAAAGCAGCGCTTTCTTCATCAGAGACTCGATTTGGTGTTCGTTCGCAATGCGCAGACATTCGATCACATTCTCGACCTCAAGAGTGTCGACAATCGCGTTGAGACACAACTTCTCCAAAGACACGATTCGGAACTTATTCGCAGCGATCAGTAATTCGCACCGATTTTCGGTCAAATTCTTTACTTTTCCGGTGATTACGAAATGTATGATCTCTTCGAACACTTCGGCTCTGATGTCAGTCAAGCGGAAAGTCTCGAAATGCTTGTAATCCGAGAATATTTGCGCGAAAAGCGCCGAATGGAGCGAAAGTAGGCTTTTGTCGACCGAATAGTAGGCGTCGTTTACAATGAAACGAATCCGAGATTTGCTTTCATTTGCTTTGCGTTTCGACTTCGACTCCGACGCCCGAATCGGGACAATCGAACCGACGGTCAGAGCTGTCGAGCGCTTTGCGTCCAATGCCTGGCGTTTCGGGCTTTTGGCCACAATTTTCAGACAAAGATTTAGTCTTCCGGTCGAAGAGATAAAACCAAACTTCGGCTCAAAGATCGAATCGAATTCGCATTCAAACAGTTTTGTCATTTGGTTTCGAAGACATATTCGTTTGGTTCCGATTCGCACGGATTTGCCGAAGATATCGACGATAGAGACAAAGCATTTGACGGCCACTGGCGTCGGGTTAGTGTCGAAACACTGCATTTGATTGAGATTCTGGACATTGAGACCGAAACTACGCTCTCCGGTCGACAGTTGTCTCGAGTGGACCGACAGCTGCCATCGGGTGTCGACTGCGCTCTCAAACGGTTGACTCAACCATTCGGTACTCGTTTTGTCAAACGAATCGATAATCCAATTGTGAGTCCATTCGTGAAACTCAAAGACTTCTGATTTCGATAACTCCACACAAGACTCGTCATAAGCTTTGCTCATATTTTTACTTTTATTGCAATTTATTTATTAAATATTTTATATAAATTCTGAATTAAATAATCTTATGCTGAATAAGATAAATAACAGTTCTATTATAAAGCTTGTTTCAGCGTTTTTACCAAGAATATTCAAACTAAAATTCTAATTGTAGCGCGCTCGAGATGATTAAATATACTAAACTGTAAGATTATCGCAGTATATATTTTGTATAGTTTGTCTAACATTTGTACATTTTATATTTGCTATACTAACTCTCACAGTAATTTGTAAACTATGTTCAAAAATAAAGCCAGATGTAAAATTAACATTGTTAATACAAAAAAAAGAAAAGAAAATTCGATATAAAACTGAAATTATCTTATTTTTATTATAATTGAAAAAATTGTAACTTCCTATTGTATTGAAGTGTGAACTGATGTGTAAATCAAATTAATTATTGCAATGCATAATAATCATTTTTAATCGAATAAACAATTAGTATATTTTAATAATTAATTATCATGTAAAAAAGAACTGAAATGGTTTTTTCCCTATCAAGGTGAGCGAAATTATATTAACAGTTGCTTTATACCGTAGTTTTAACATTAATAATAACTGGCATTTATTAAACAGTATAAATGTTAGCGTAATTTTATTAGGCAACAATTTATATCCACTATTAATTATAATGAATATTAATTATAGCGAGAGTTCAGTATTTTGCGCTCACATTACGTATGCTTTTCAGTGCAAACAATGTTTCGGTTATTATATTAATTGCAAACTATTATCGGATTTAAATAATTTAATCAATTTTTTAGTTATTTTTCGTTTTAATTGAATCGAAGTTTTTGTTTAACTCGTAAATGAAAAAAATTGATTTTTTTGTGTTAATAAATTACATTTTGTTTCATTACATTTTACGTTTTTAATTTATAAATTCTAAGCAAAATGTTATGTTAAGTAACTTTTTGGAATAAAATCTTTAATAAAACTATATTTGTATTGATTTAGTTTATAACGAAATTTAAAATTGAGTCAAACATTTAGTCGAAATTAATAATTAAACAAATTATAGTCTATATGTGGAATAAACAGGTTATTTGTATTATTATTTAGCAATTAGTTCCTTACAATTGCAACAAAAATATCGATTAAAACGCGTTTCGAAACTAAACTCATTAGCCGTGGAATCGAAAAGCGAAATAATGGTCAGAATAGTCGGAAAGCGTCGTCTCGTCATTGCATCACTGAATGTGTGAACGAGTCGTATATTATGGCAACGCATGTCGTCATCGAAGGCGAACTCCAATCGCGAGTCGACGCGTATTTCTAATGACAGTCACTCATCAAACCGTGAATTGCAAACAGACTTTCGCTGCGATTCGACGCGTTTTTTGCCGAAAATCCAATTAATTTATTCGCTTTTAGACAACCGTTTGCTAACAATTCGATTGTTTTCTCATTAAGACATTCAACACTTGTTTCAGTCCTCAGTTTCGAGCCATTCGTTCGGCTTTTGCGTTGAGTTTTCAAATCAAAACAATTGATGAGAAGAACATATTTTCCGGCGAATCGTCGAAACGAAAACAAATTCCTATTTTAGTTCAGTTTTTAACTCGAATTACAGTTTATATTCAGTTTTATATCGATTTAGTTATTTCTAATTGAAAGTCGAGATCTAATTGTCAACAAAACGAGCGATTGGTGTGAATACACAGCAATAATAACGGTATGTATTGAAAAAGTATTTTGTTTTTTACATTCAATCAATTGTTTTATTCAATGTTTTATTTTGATAACTGTGTTAATAGTGTTAATACATTAATCCATTTCTTTAATCAAACATTAAATTATCAATTTTGACAATATAAGACTAAACAAATACACAGATTATTTTTAGCAAATCTGTGCTGAAATTTATTGCCAATAAAACAATTGATTTTTTACACTCTTTTATGAATTACTTTTACTTTTCATATATACGAAAAAATAGTTAATTTGTTTGATATCTTATCGCAAATAGGCTTTCGTTGCGATTGCATACGTGATATAAGACATGAAGAGCTGAAACACCCAATCGTGACGACGAGTGACACGACTTTAGACAACAAATCAATTGAAACAATATGTGACTAAAAATGTTTTGATAGCTATTCGACAAAAATAGATGAAAACTATTTATTAAACTAAATATCGGCGACGAAGTGATGAAGACTCGAAACACCGGTTTCGCCACTATTGAGAAGAGAGCGGAAAAGCCGATCGGAATGGATGCGCGCCATACGGGTGCCTATCCGGCGCTCAAAACCACTACAATAGTCGTCATAATTGCGTTGACGTCTTCTGTGATATATAGACAATATTCGACAAATATATCCGAATTTATTTCAAATACACTTAATATTGATATCAAACCGACGAAAGACAAGACAATAGCCGATGAGCTGAGGCCGACGGCGCCGGCAGTGCCTCCGCTGCCGCTACCGAAGCCGCTCGAGACGGGCTCTTGCGCTCAATTTCTAGCGTCGATCCAAAGCCTGCATTTGGATGACTTCGAGCCGATCGGCGATCAAAACGCTAATGACCTGACCTTAGGTCAGATCTCGACTTTCAATAATCTACAGTTGGGGCCAAGGATTCAGTCCATCGTTCGAATGGATTACTTCAAATTCGTTAAACTAAACCTTCGGCGCAAATGCACGCTATGGCCAGACATCAGTAAATGCGTTCTCAAGTAAATCGATACCTCTTTTGCAATCAAAAAACATTTGTTTTTCATCTCATTCTCCTCTAATCGGATATTTGTTTTACTACTCTTTACAGCATTTTCTTTAATACATACTTTAATTCGCATTTAAATCAAACATAAAAAGCAATTTTTGTTTTCCATTACAGAGACTGTAGTATTCAGTTGTGCGATGAATCCCAACTTCCAAAGTCGTTCCGAATGGCCGAAAAAAGCGGTAAAATCCCCAATCAATTCAATTATCATTTTATATCTTGTTATAAATGTTTCGCAATTTTGTCGTTTATTTTTTCAATGATTACGCTTTCAAAGCCCTTATTATTTTTATTGCATTATTCATAATCTATTGTATTATTCAGTACTAGAAATCAAATTTTAGATTTTTTTCATTTATAAAAAATAGATATAACATTAAAACAGGATTTCTAATCAAAACCGAGATTTTTGTAGTGAAAAGAATTGTTATTTTAGAAAACTTTTTATCGTTTTAATAGCCGATGAAAAATGATTGGAAAAAGTATCAGAAATATAATATAAAGGGATTTATATCGCTATCGAACTCTAAATCTTTTAATACATTCGCGAAACGCATTGTTTATTATTTTTGTTTTGTCAGTCGATTCGGACAAAGCGAGTGCCGACGAGTGTCCGACCGATTCGGAGCAAAAGTTGTCGCAAATCGATCGAACCGTTTCGTCGACTCATATCGAAGCGATGAATACGCTGTTCGACTGCACGGAAGACGACTCAGAGGGCGCGCAGTATTACGATCTTCTGCTTAATCCGGAGAGATATACAGGTATTCGATGTCATAAATCATTAAACCGACGACTCGTTCCGCTCAACGAAAATCTGTTCTACTCTTCGATCTGAAGGCTATAGCGGAGAGACTTCGCACCGGATCTGGCGATCGATATACGAAGAAAATTGTTTTCTCCAAAAGCAAAGCAATCCGTTCTCATTAGATCTGTTCTGCTATGAGGAGCGCATCTTCTATAGAGCCATATCGGGCCTCCACTCCTCGATTAACATACATCTGTCGGCGCTCTACCACATGATCGACGGCTCGTTCGCCCACAACACCAAAGAGTTCGTCAAACGTTTCAATGGTTTGTCGTTTTGCGCAAACGTTTCCCTATTTGTACTCAATGTTTGTTTTTGGTTTTGGTTTTGCAAATTCAGGTCAAACCGAATATCTGAAGAATTTGTTTTTTGTGTATCTAATCGAATTGCGAGCACTTCATAAAAGTGAGCCCTATCTGCTCAACAAAGTGAACTGGCAGTCCAGCGGCGACTCCTCCATCACGAAGGACGCCATCAAAGACTTGCTCCGCACAGTCAGGTCTGCCATTTGTTTGGATTTCGAAAAATATTTCTCAAACTCGAAATGCAATGAAATTCAACGAATGTTTGAATTGACAGGAAATTCAAGTATCACTTCAACGAATCGATTCTCTTCGCACAACAGCCGCCAACTGTTGCGCAGGAATTCGCCGAACATTTCCATAACATTACCACAAATATTATGGATTGCGTCGCCTGTGATAAGTGCCGACTCTGGGGTAAAGTGCAGACACACGGCCTCAGCACTGCCATCAAGATTCTGATGGCACAAGACATCGAAAAACTCAAACTACACAGACATGAGATCACATGTCTGGTGAACGCGTTGGCCCGACTGTCCAACAGTATCGCACAGTTAGACGTTTTCAAGAGATTGCTATTAAACTAAAGTCGAATTCATTCATAAAATTGTTTTTATATATTGTATTGATATTTGAAAAGAATTCTAGAGTTTTATCTATTGATACAAAATTGTTAAATATATATAACTTATTGATAATTTATTTGAGTTTTTATTCACTATTTATTTCAAATATATTTTATTTTCACTCAAAGGCTTCTTCCGAAGCATTCTTGAGATTATTTATTAACTTTTTTTTAGAAATGAAAATAATTTTAAAAATTTTAGTCAAATTTTTGCTAAAATTTTGCGATATTTTTAATTTAATTTAATTACAACTTATGGACAACTTTTGTTTGTTTTTGAAATAAATTACAAAATATATTCTTAAGTCATATTAAATATTGATTGCATTTTAATGCAGTTTAAAATTATTATTACCAAATAGTACTTGCATTTTAAGTGCATTTACTAGTACAGGGTAATTTATTTTTAAAAACGTTTATATATTTTTTAATTTAAAAATTTAAGCACAACAAAAAAGAACAACTTATTTTTATCAAGGTTAAGTAACAATACTAAATATGCATTTATTATTAACTGGTGAGTTATCTCTTATTGAGAGAAGAATCTGAAAACTATTGTACAATAATCAAGATTTTAAATTATATCATGTACTTTTAATTGTGCACAAGGCAGTAGAACTTATTTAAATTTACCGGTATACAGATTTTATTTCCATACATAATTAGCTATTTTATTAAGGCTTATTCTGTTGTTTTACTTTATTTAATCTGCTTTGTTAGTCGGCTTATCTTTTATCTTGATGTGTTTAAATTTATAATGATAGTACCGGTAATACTGTACCATGTATAAGTTATTAAACAGCATAATATATTATGATACAAAGAAAATACAGTATTATATACAGTTTATTAAGTATGAATTTTTGATAGGATTTAAAAATTGAAATTTGTTTTGTCATAAATCGTTTTAAAAATATAATCTTAGATTTGATACGAAAAATATAATAGTATTCAGTATAAGGAATATCTCAATATATTAACTTATTCTGAGTTAATACAGTACATCTTGATCATTTATCTTCAGGCTGATAGGTTTGACTCAACTACTGTAGCTTCTAATCACAAGAGATTATTTTTAGGACTAATAAACTTTAAAACAGGTTACAATATTCTCTAGCATTTCAAAAATCAAGTACAATCTTTTTTAATCATCTTGGTAAAAGTTTAACTTAATAAGAATCGTTAAAACGCTAATGAAATGATATGGTATGAGGGTTGGTATAAAATAGAGTATTTTCTAACAACAATTAGTAAGTAACAATTTACTATTTGCGTAGCATTGAGTTGTTTGGTATGTTTGGCCGAATAGCGCAAATGTCATACTTATGAAAATGTAATCAGAAGTGAATACAATCGCGAACTTCCTTTCATTGTTTGTATGTAAAGGACAAACAAATGCAATAAAAGACAAAAGAGTGGATCGAACGGTAAGATTAATCTCTGAGCGATAAGCAGTGAAACGATTATTCAAAAGCTAATCGAATAATCGATTGCTTCGACTATAGCTCGAGTGAAGTCATCGTATGGTTTGTCGACAATCACTGCAAATACTGTCAATCGAGACGGACATCAAAAAAGAGTGCAAACACTTAATCGATTGGAGCAGTGGTTGTGCAGCACTTGACCGTCGGTTCCCAACCATTAACTCGTTGTCTACACATCGATCCAATCTGACTAACAATATAGAGTTTGACGATTTGTGAGCGAAAGCATAAATTGTTGGTTTAATTGCTTGGAATTAATTGAGTGCAACACATGTTATCTCCAATTTGTGCTTCACTGCCATTCGTGTCTTCATCCGTCCCTTCATTACCCGTTTTGAGGTCTTAGTGTCTCCACGAAGTGAATCGCTTTGCGATTATTCACTTTCACCGCAAATCACTGATAAATGTTTCCGAAGGCTTACTCTAACTCTAACTCATATTTGAAATTATTTCTACTTTTCTTTTAACCTATTCATACTCGATATTGTACCATGATAATAGTAGTAAGATCTTATAGGTATAATTAAACCAAACTATATGATTAACTCACGCTTTATACTGTAAATAGAAATAGATTTCTTATTTGGGTTTTAATTAGAGTTGTAAATTTCAGTGAAATTTATTTTTGAGTGAAAGTTTCACTGAAAGATTGAAACTTTCATTTTATATAATGAAGTAATATCTTATTAAAATTTTTACAAATCCATTTTATACAAATATTTATATTAAGTTCGCACTATATTCATATTTATTATAGAATTTATTTGCTTTTTATAAAAGATTATTTTTAAGTTAAGCAATTTTGAATATTTAAAGCACTTATTTATACTCTTAGATAAAAGAAAAACAACTAATTTTCCAAAAATTTAACAAACTTGATAGATGGCGCTGCTTCGCATAAGTGAAATTTATTTTTCGAAGTCAAATTTTCAGTGAAATTTCATGAAACTTTCACGTGAAAGTTTCACAATCTTTCACTACTTACAACGCTAGTTTTAATCGTAACTAAAACTAACAAATTTATTTACCATAAACATTTAAACATATTTGATTTATTATACATTTATTAAAACTAAAACAAAATGAAATACACTGTGAGAGAAAGCGGTAAATTTGATATAATATTCTATAGTATAAACACAATTCCTTTCACCAGTTACTCAAATTGTGAGTGAATTTATCGAATGTGTTCTCATTCTAAGCGATTTAGTATTCAACGCAAGTCTAGTCTCACATTAATATATCTCAACATTTGAACAATAATTTCAAGTCTTAAGCGACAAATCATTTGATGGAACCGTTTCGTAGAGTAAGTCTAGCATTAAGTCAGTGATCGAGTGATGGAGACATTCGCCGATTAGTCTCACGAACTGAGGCTTTACTCTTCGTTATCGCAATTAAGCGATTCATTCGAAATGATTTCGTGATTAGGAATCGCTTTCAAACGACATATTCTTCATCAGAATATTCTGTCAATTCAGACATTGACTTCAACCCGCTTTTCACACATCACTTACAATCATATTTGCCAATCAATCGAAGAGAAGATAATATAATTAAATAATTAATTGGAAATCCAATGAATTGAATGCAATTTGAAAATCAATTATAAATTTTTAATCAAAACAAATTAAACAAATCTTCGTTAGGAATAGGATTTTAAATGAATTATTGCTTTGGTTTTGGATTGGATTTGGGTTTGGGTTTGGGTTTGTAAATGATTTGTCTCGTCATTAGAGAGGCCCAGATGTGACGCTTCCAATAGTACGTCAATAGAATGAGTGGAACCAACACTAGAAGAACCTAAAAGACGAATCGGTTTAACCAAAGATATACTAAATTGAGTGCAAAGCCCATTGCATGCAAACCGACATCAGAGGACAACTTCTTGCGCGCGTCGTGTTCGGGCTGTGCGGCCCAACTCAAGAACGTGACCACATCTTTGGCCATTTGCGAGGTCGAGGCCGGCGTGCCGTCGCTGTACTCGATGGCCTCGTTCGGCAGGGGTGGGGCCATAGCTATGAGACCCCCGCCGGCAGTGAAGTATGGGTTGAAGTGTTGGTTTTCGGCGACGGCAACGCCCGCCGGCGCCTCACAGAAGCCGGTGAGCAGTGAGTAAATGTAGTTCTCATTCGAGTGTCGGGCCATTACAATGAGACTGAGATCGGGAGGAAGGGCTCCGTTGTTGGCCTTTTGCGCCAACTCTTCGTTCGGATAGGGGGACGGAAACGAATCGAATAACTTCCCGCTTCTCATAAACATCTGGCCGTCCGCGTCGGGCCCGTCGAGCACCTGGATCTCCGCCGCCTCCTCCTTGGCCTCGTCTTCGGTATGCGAGACGCCGACCAACTGGCGGTACGAGACGTACTGCAGGCTATGACAGGCGGCGCAGACCTGCTTATACACCTCATACCCCCTTCGGATGCTTTCGGCCAATCAATCGAATCAATGCTTTCAATCAAATCCTCAATTCATTCGATTCATACCTCTTGTGATCGAATGAGTGGAGAAACCCGTAATGACTCCACGGATAGGACGGCGGGTGTAGCTCGAGGTCCGACGCCTTTACGGATAGGTGTAGTGACGAGTAGACAGCGATAGCTGAAGCGCCGACCGCTCCTAATGAGACCAATGCTTTCGGCGCTTTCCGTAGGTTTCGGAATATCAACATTAGTTTGAAATAATTGAAAACTTCTATTGAATTAAATTTTTTATATTCGTCTAAATTTTGCCATAATTTCAGTTATTTTAAAGCAAATGAAAACTTTTGCTAAAATGCATTCATTTCGACATTTAGTTACAGTTCTAGTCTTCACTCCATTTCTTATGTATTAAATACAATATTAATACTCGCCGTCAGTATTGCCTCGAATGAACGGATTTGTAATGAAAGCTAAAACACTCTCTTCGGAGTGCTTTCGGCTTAAGTACAACGAATAAATAATTTAAAACCTAAACACGACTTCAGTTTTTAGATTTGCTATTTTTTGTAAACATGAGCTTAACTTGGTAGATTAAATAGCAGTAACTACTTCAATTTTATCCCAATTTGCTATTTTACTAATAATTTCGCAATAATTTGCCATGGTTCAATTTTTTGTTACACTTAAAATAATTCTGAGAAAAGTTTAATCTCTTAAGCCTGCAATAAATTAAAATTTGTAAAATTTATCAAGTAAGTTTATTTTATATTAAAAAAAACTTGACGTATTTATAGTAATATTGTTTTAAAAGTTATAAATAATAATTGTTTTGATAACGTTTTAAAACATTTGAATTTTTATTGTAATCTAAGTTTTGAAATAAGTTTTGAACAAAAATTAGATTCTGATATAAAAGTATTAATAATTTGATTTATTCGTATAATCACTATATTTTGTACTAAAAATCATTTGAGTTTTTACAGATGATAAGAGTGAGTAGTCGTGTGGTCTGAATGAGAATTGCATTAATGATTAAACCGAATCCGTCCTCATTCTGGCCCTCTCTAAGTAGACGGAGTAAGCGGGAGAACCGGTTATCGATTGGCGAACATTCGCTTTCATCGCCGCATAGACTGATATCTAATAAGAAAAAGCGAGTCTTAGGACCGAATGTCTCGAAACAAACGCTGAGAACATGTTATCAATTATTAACCTTTGATTGAATGGCTTCCTGTCGGCTCTTCCAACAAAACTCAATTAAGGCGACAATCATTGCCAGAAAAAGTCCGCCGATTAATATATAGAAGCAGCCTGCTACATTTGATAGTGTCAGCTCACTTTGCGACGATTCCTACCATCATAATTTATTTCTCAATCAAATATTACGTACAAATATCCAGAATATATTTTGTTTAAGCAAATAATTATACAGTAAAATTTATTTGATTATTGTATAACTAAAATGATAAAATTAAAATAAATAATAAAACAAATTAAAATTAGCTCTTTATAAATTACATGCTAACTAAACATGTAACATCTATTAAAAGAAAAATTAACAAGTTACATAGCATAAAATGAATATCTGATTGATTTTGGCAAACCTTCATATCTTTGGTTTTGCATTCAGACCTGTCGTACCACCACTTGTTCTCGAGTTTAGTCAGATCTCCGCTTTCAATGAGATTAAGAACCGCTAAATTCAGTTCAACTCTATTCGCAAATATAAAAACACTTTTAATTAGAATTAAATTCTTTTTCAAAACAAAACTTGAATTTATGTTTTGCCTCAAAGGGCTTCCCAGAGGAGTAGCCAATCCATATCCCTTGGCGTCTATGATAAAAGTATAATGAGTTAATTTATTTGTTTTAAAACATAGCTGGATAAATTGCATAATAGGCGATTTGAATGCAGTATTACCTAAATTGCGACCGACTTTCATGGTATCGCAGGGCTGGCGCTCATTGATGTAATCGTTTTGTGTCGACTCTATTCCATTCAATCAGACAATACATCGATTAGTCAACGCTTACACTGAAACTAATTGCAGTGTTAGTTCAATCGAAGCTAAGATATAAATTCGTATATATATTCAGTATATTTCTATATCTATATATACACTAATTATTATTAACAAAAGATTAACAACGAATAGACTATCAATTTATTCGAATAAAGCCAAATTTATACGGTATAGACTAACCGATTAAAAAAGCGTATTTGCCCTTCGATTCCCTCACTCTTCGGATGCCCTCCTTATACGAGTCGACGAACACATTAGGCTTCGCGAACATGAATTCCCACATTCGGGAGTAGACCGTAATTTTCGATTTCTATAATAATTCACAATTTATTCGCCGTTAGACGAGCACTGAATGCGGTTTTTCGTATTAATACGATTGAGAATAACGTACTCTAAAGAACTCCATTGTCGACGAGTACCGCAAAACACTGTATTTGAACGCAAAATGAGTTAATATTATATTCAATTCAATTGGAATACACTTTTCAGTGACTAATGACTAGAATCGAAGAAAAGGGTATAAAAGGTACACAAACTTCTCTCTCTCTCTCTCTCTCTCTCTCTCTCTCTCTCTCTCTCTCTCTCTCTCTCTCTCTCTCTCTCCCCTCTCCAGCATCCCTCCCATACGTTAAAATTTAAATAGCCTTGCGCATTATAAAAATTACCTGAAAATTGAATAAAAAATTACGTTTTTATGGTTTTGTGAGTAAACCCATAAATAATTCAGTTTTGAAAGAACTTAATTCGGAAAATATTTTATTGTATTGCAGACACAATGTAAGCGCACATAGAGTATGCCATATATGAGGAGTAATGTATGTTTAGAATTGCAATGTTTCGGATCAACGCTACGAATACTGATGGCACTAACTATGCACTACAGATACAAACAGTACTAAGTTTTTTGTCTCGATATAGGTTTCGAACAGCAAATGTTGCAAACCAGCTCTTAGATATTGCTTACCATGTATCAATTCATATTTTATGAGTAGCATAAATGTTCAATAATTTATAATTATTTGTTAATTACTTTTGCAAAAAGGCTTGATTTACGGCAATACTCGAACTCTGTTCGCAAATATTTGCTCAAAAACTATATAATAATTAATTTTTGCTGAGATATCAATATAAGATAGCAATAAAATATTCTTATATTAAATACTGTAATAGTGCTTGTTAGAATTTTTAAGGCACACTCTTACTCTTATATTTAATTTAAATTGCTTATTAAAAACATAAAATAGTTTTAAAATAAAAGTAGACATGAGTTTAAACATAAAATAAAATAAATAATATAGAGAAACAAAATAAATTTAATGAATGAAAGGATGAGAAAGTCTGACCCGTATTCAACTTCGGTTTGTTTGGAGAGATCGTCGGCCGAATTGATTGGCGTAACCATCCGCTCGACCGTCAGAAAGGCGGCCAAATTGGCCGTATATGACGAGATAATTATCTGTGAGATAACAAATAATTCAATCAAATGTCTGATTGTATGGCTGTATGAGTGGAAAGGCAAACAAAATCACTAATTGTAGCACTAATTACAAGAGTGAAGAACCACCAAACGGAGCCGACTATGCGTCCGGATATCGATCTGAGGAAACAAATGCAAAATAATTTTGTTTATCAAAAGAGGATTTTCTTATTAATTTAGTGGAAAACCGTGCAAAACAATAAACTGCACGGAATATGTGTGCTAATAAGTAGCAAGGTTAGTTAGCATCGAGTGACACTTTATGATTTTCTCTAGAAATCGATAAGTAGCAAAACCAGTGATCACATCCCCGGCACGACTCTCCAGCACTAGTACTACCACTACTACACAGTACAGTGGCTTCACATTTGGTTCTCTCCTAAACAACACTTTCCTTTTTTATTTATTGTTTATTTCGACTCATTTCACACCAAAATCATTATTTAATCTAAATTACGGCTCGAATTGCTTTTTTGAAATAATATTGATTTAAAACTCGGCTTATATTTAGTGTAAATAAAAGCTTTTCATGCATTGAGAAGATAGGAATTGCATGCGAATTGACCCAAAAATTTTGAATATATATTCAAAGAGTAATTTAATATCAAAATATATTTAATAATTTATTTTGTTTGCAATATTGAAAGATTATAACTATTAAAATATGCAAAAAGATGCAGAAATATTGAGATCCGAACGCAAATAATATTTTATTTCGTTACAGAAATATGAATATAATATTCGATAAATTCGCGAAATATTCGGAATTACTTTATAACGTAATCTTTAAACAAAAAAAATTGTTTACCATTTCATGCAATGTTAGCAATCAAAAAGGTAAAGCGACTGTAATTCGGGTTTTATAATATACATTGTAGTTCTGTATATTGTATGAATCCTACCTGGGACATACATCACATGATTGCTGCATTATGGCTCCCAGAGAAAACCCTATAGTGGCAGAAATTACCAGGATTAATAAGAAAATCTTGATTATTGAGCAGATAAGCTAATGCTTGGCTATAATTTATCAATCTATTCCACTAGTTATTACGAATTTATGACTTGATAAAACTGATTCCACTTGCCATTCATTACTAATCATCATTAATAAAACATCTGAATAAATATTATCATGACAAATAATCGAATCAAAATGAATAACAACTAGAGAATAAACTTGGCAAATTATTCGCAAATTGCTTATCTAGTCAATAATTTGTATATGTAATAAAAATTATAATACAGAGTGAGTTGTTCAAGCTAAAATCATTAGAGACACGAGGCCTGCAAAAAAGGTAGAGATAAAAACAATTATAGAAATTAGAGAAATTGGAGTAAATTTCGGAACAAATTTGATTTGAGCCGAAAGTATAGGTAAAAGCGTTCGAAACCCTGAGAGCGTGTCTTCGTATCTCCACTCGTGCGGTGAGAATCGCGAAACTAAGAACAAAACGACTGAAACGCCGATATATGAGAGGATTATATAAACCCATATCTCCTGACTTAATGGGTTCATGAAGGAGAAGATGCCCGGGTTCTTCTTCACCGGCTTTTTGATCATGATGGAGATGCCCAAAGACATGAATGGTTTCGTGAAGTCTATAACCCTCTCTCGGGCCGACGTTATGGTCAGCGGTGCGATCGCTATGTCTGCCTCCTATGCGGCCGAACATTACAATCATTTATTCATTCAAATCGTTGTAATTGACGAATAAATTGGAGAAATAGGCATGCTAAAACGTCTTGAAACGTCATAAAAATCAAATTGGCGTTCAATTGATGCCTACTTTTCGGATAAGCTCCCCAACCATACCGTTCCAACCGCTCGGCGACTTCGAGTCGAGGCCCCCGTACTTCGAGTCGTTCACTAACCGGAGTTCGTAATTGAATCCAACGTTTTTCGCGATAGAGTCGGCCAAGTCTTTGCAATAGCCCTCATATCTGTCGTTCCCCGTCAGCACAACACCCGGTTCGGGCACCTTCTCCATCAAATACGGCTCTTCCTGTCAAAGTGTGCGAACATTTAATTTCGACCGAAATTTCGATTTTCCAGTTCTCTTCAATCATTTTTCACACACTTTTTCATTGATTTTCGATTAAAAAAGTGTTGAAAAACCGAATTAAGTTTTTTTAATTAAAACTTTTGACACGAAAACGAGTTTCGAAATAATTATAATTTGTTGTCTAATTAGGAATTTGTCGAATGTTTTTTCGCACATTAAGTCAGGTGTGAGAGAGAATGACAAGAATTTGAGTCGTCGTCTTAATTAGAGTTTATTTGACACTTGTGTGCAGTCGAACACTCCTAACACTCCTCTAATGAATGCATTTCGCGTTCGCATTGCCGGCGAAACCTATTCACCGCTTCTCCACTTTTAGCTCAATTCTAACGCTACAAATGGGGAATAAAATCTAACTTTTGGCGAAAATTAAGTCCAAATTTCACTCAAATGAAACTCAATTTTGGTTTGGATTAAATTTAGCGCATTTGCCGATAAATGAATGAAATGTTATTTTAAAGATATGTAGTCTTACAGTAATACTGGTAACGATGTAAGTCTTGTTTTCGATGTTCGACTCCTGGAAGACGCGGTGGTATTTGCCCGGCACTAACTCCATGCCGGCGCTCTCAGTCCACTGTGCAATCTAAGCGACATTTTTGCCAATATTGTATCTAAGTGCATTCTTTCGATATTTAATGCAATATACTTTTGCCATTTCGTTGTTCACTGTCATCTCAACGATATCTATAGAGAAGTTCTTTCTGAACCCGTATTCGCTAAACGATATATTTCCGGTCAGACCACTGATGTCCGTCTGGAGTATAGACATGACATTTGTTTAATAATCTTTACATACATTTTCCTCTTTACATAATATACTCCTCTTATACTTTGTGTAAGTCTACGAAACTTAAAAAAAATTATTCTAACATAAACTACGAAACAGCAGTGTACCTTTCTAATAAACTTGGTGATTTTGTCGCCGTGTTCCCAGACATTAACGGGTAGTTTCCGGCAATCAATGCCTTTCGTGCCGTTGTTGAAGAACTCTCCTCTTCTGAAGTTATTTTTGAAAATATCGGACTTTTTCTTCAAAAGCCGATTATAAGCCTCTAAAAAGACTTTCGTTCCGTCAAACATGAGAGCGGTGTCGGCCTTAAGTGCATTAAATGCACACAAAAAATGAGAAATAATGCGATTTTTTATTATTGAAAAAATAGAAACACAAAACGAGGCATAAAGAGCGTGAAAACACTCGAATGAGATCTAAATGCTTGTAATAAAGTGCAGCTCATCATACGGAGAAGTAAGCCGTTCCGGCTCCGGGCCATCGCTGAGTGTCGAGATTACGCCAGTTCTTCGAGAACTGTCTGAACTCATAAGTGTTTGTCTGGAGAATCCGAAATCCGGTTATATTAATAGCGCCGAACTCGAGCACCTGATTATTCCAGTACTCATCCATTATCTAAAGCCCGGGTTTTGCGCCGAATAACACGAAATTGCATTAAAATCTTATTTATGTTACAGATGTTCGGCGCGAGTGTCTGTGAGAGCGCCGAGACGTTGGGCAGCGGATCGGCTAATGCTCGCCCAATGACCCCAAACCCCCGCCAACATCGCCAAACATCAATGAGTGCGAGTATTTGTTTGATTAATCATGGTGAGTTCGACTTACAAGACTCGTTAGGAGAAAGTGGAAGTTGCGTTTGCCCATGTAGATATCGCGCACGTGAGCGACGATTATGTCTTTGGCCGTCTCGGCGTCGCAGTCGAGGATCACATACTTTCGCGACTGACTGTCCGACAGTTCCATCGACTGGAGAAAACTGTGCGCATCCTTCGCGTCGCTGATCCGCTTCACCGCTCGTATTTCGAGGGTATAGTTGTCGTTGACGATCGAGAATATGTGCTGTAATTTCATCAAACCTACGATAGATTATTAATAATTCAATTTTAATCAGTTTAAAAATAGAGCAGATGTGGACAGGGATGCGGTGCTTGCAGACGCACATCCACTCCATCCACACACACACATCACTTATTTATAGACAAAGAAAATATTTCGCAATTTTTGTTTTGTTTGATATTTATTTGATTTGTTATTGTAGTGAAACAAATAAAAATCATTTTTCTATTTCAATATTGCATTGGGTTTTGGGTTAGAAAATGCCGTTCCGTTTGCAAAGTATTGCAAATTGCTCTACAGTCTGGTGAGAGGCTAAAAGAAAGACTGAACAAATAAGATAGTAAACCCATTTCGCACCATTTCGCTGCTTAATACTTTATTTAATATTGAATATAATATTCTTATAACATGCTAAATTATACAGTTATACCAGCGTTGCTATATTCTATGGCAAGCAAATGTGCAAAAAGTCATATTTCTATCTTTACTTCGTTTTTGTATTGTTTTGTTTAGAGCCCGTAATCACATGAGAGTCGACCCGAAAGCGTCGCGAAAACACTCGAATCGCGAGAAAACAAATTGAATGACTAAAGAGACAAAAGTGAACTAATTCTACAGTACTGTACAGTATAGCCGACTCTGTCTACGGCTATATTTACGCTTAATGTCTCTGTGGCTCTAACTGAGACAAAAACGGCGTTTATAACCAACTGAAGCAGTGGTTAATTTTATATAAACAGAAGCGCAGAAAAAAGTAATAGTTATTTAGCGGCGAAACAACTTTTTTGTTTGGGTTTGACTTTTTCAGCTCCGAATCAGACGAACGAACAATCGATTGAATGGCAATCGAATGTACGGACAATGGAGACACACATCAGATATTATGCGTTTAGAACGAAATGAGCGAAAGATAAATGTATACATGAATTGCATACATGTCTACACTGTCTGCCGATTGCGAGTCGAGCCTCAGTCTCGGCTCCGGTTCTTAATTCCGCTTCAGTAGTGATCCTATTAGCGAAGATCCGAAAGATTAACAAAGACTGCAATTTTCAACTCATTCTCTATTGGATTCCGTGACAGGAAAGTCAAATTAGTTGGTCGACCGAAAAATAATTGTCTCCTCTCTTCGCAACTCTGTTCACCGCTAAAAATATTAGCTCTTATTTTCCACACCAATACATCCATTTAGTTAATTAAATACTCAATACTCTTACAACAAGATTGTGACATTCTATTCTGTTTATACATCAAAATTATTGTAATTATTTCCTTCAAAAGTGTTGCCATTTTAATAATAACTTCTCGCAATATTTATGTATGCTAAAAAATAATTTCCCAGAGAAAATTTGTCATAATTTACATAATTTTTATGCGAATAAATTGTAAAATATATGTTTCAAAATTAAACAAGCGCATTAAAGTTAGAATTTTGGATTTATGCAACTTATGTGTGAAGCACGTGGTTGACAGACTGGAAAATTCGATATGTTAAACATAACAAATTTTGTTCACGACAAGTTTTTACAAAATTGTAATGTTGCATTATTTTATTTATTCGTTTTAAATATTTCTATACATTTAATGATATACTAATCAAATAAATGTTATTTTGTTATTGAAGTCCATTTATATGTGCATTAAATTTAAAATTGAAATCGGATGTTAACCCAGAACAATTTTAAGAAAAAGATAGAATTTTATGACAACTATAAATCGGAAATTTTTTGTTAATAATTTTCCTATAAATAAAATAGAATATTATATTGATTTTAAATGTGAGTCAATAATCTAAAATTGTTAAAACGAGCTAATTCTGAAACCCATATAAAATGGACAAAATGTTTAGAAAAAACTTTATATCGTATGATAAGAAAGATCATTATGTGCTCTTTTTAACATTGTATAAAAAGTTTTATCTAAACAGTCGGCAAATTGTTTAATCATTTTCGTCAGACAATATATAATTTGAGTTCTAAACCACATTCTCCGGCTTTTATGTTATGTCAACATTAAAAATGAATTTTTATGCTATAAATGACTCAATTCTTAATGAATTTTGGAAAAAGACATTAATGTTAAACGAGTTAACGAGAGATACGTTATTCAAAAATAGAGATATTTTTTAAATAAGAATTTAATAGAAAAAAATATATCCATAATAGAAAATAGACATGTATGTTTAAATGTAAGTAATGTCTAGAATGAAAAATGAACGAGTTTATTTATTGTACATACCGTCATCAGTCTGGTACAGGTAGATAATGCCCTTCCAGTCGTAGAACTTGATCACATCGACTATGGCCGGCAGATACCGGGGCCGCATAGAGACGCCGAAGTTGGCGTGTCTTACATCACTCGTGCGACTGAAGCCCAAGTGTACGAAAGGCATCTGAAGTGGCGTTCGATCATCGTTTGCAATCAATATTACAGATGTATTGATGTATTAATGTATTAATTAGACAATACATCAAATATTGTTGAATCGGTGCCTAAACGGCGTCCAAACGGCTTCTCTCACCTGAAATATGTTCGAATAGGAAACTAGTGTTTCGTATGCGTGACCGATGATGGGTGAGGCCAGAGTGAAGATACCATTACTTAGTTGAAGGCACACTATAAACATAGTAAACACGACAATCAATTCAACAGTTTTCGCCAAATCTAGTGCTCAAGTCTAAGCGTTTATATTATTCTGTTTGAGCAGAAAATTTCAAATTAAATCGTTTCTCATATAACGCAGTCATATATGGGTTCATAAATGTGAGAATTGATTTAAAATAGCAAAACCCAAACTCGCGGCTCAAATATTGATAAATCAATTGCTGTTTTATGCGCTATCTTATATTGCGACATTCCAGAAAGTAAACAAGCCAGTTTAAACTTGCTCATACTACAGTATAATATATTTTTATTCACTTGCATTGTTTACTTAATACTTTTATTTTATTAATATGTATCAAAACTCTTATTTGAAATTTTGTGCAACATTTGAGTTGTAATTTTTATGCTGTAACTTTGTAATTAATTATAATTTGATTAATAACTGATTTGTATATTTTAATATTTCTAAAAGATACTACCTAATTGCAAAAATTACCAAGTTTATTACACAATATTAATTAGTAATTTAACTTTATTATCAAAAGTAATTAAATAAAAAATATAAGTTTAATTTATTTAATTAAGTTGCAATTAAATTTAATTATAAGTGTTACTTATAATGTACTGTTTAACTAAGATTCTATACATACACTGCAAACCTGGTTGTATCACAAATATTTTGAAATTCGTCTGCTGTATGCCTGATAATTAATCATACTTATTTAAATGTAAATTATATGTTTAACTGTTTAATCATGTCTGACTTAATCATGAAAGTTGTAATGATAGAATAGCTTTCAATAATTTTCCCTAATTTATTCCTTCTGTTTTATTTTTGCTATTAATTTTCCACCAAAAAAGTATAATGATGCAATATATTAATTTAAGTCATAAAGCTCATAGATAAAATTGGCAGTCAATTAAGAGTGTTTGCAAAAGTTTATAAATTGTTGTTTTATCAAAATTTGTAAGTTAATGAAATTGACAAAAATTTTAGTATTTAAAAAATTTAAACATATTCTGGGTTTAATAAATTAATTATTAAATGCAAAAACAATTAATATTTAAATATTTGTTTATTAAAATTTGTTTAATCAAGTTCATTATACGTGCATAAAATTACATCTTCAAACAATAAGGAAATTATTCAAATTTGAAACATTACATTAAAAACGCATTTTCTAGTATTATGTAAAAAATAATAAACCCCTAAACAGTACATAAAAGCATTTTAAAATATCTGCATGATAAAATTTTAATAAAAGCAGCAGACATACATTTAAAAAATGACTAAAAAGCCATAAAAAGAGATAATTGAAATGTATATTTTAAAATAGAGGTTGAATTTTGTAAAACTCGGCGAGAATTTGTGTATTTGCTGTGAGAATGCATTGATTAGAAGCAAGGAAAAGGCGCCCCTAAGGGACGGGTAGATTGGCTTTTGTAAGCATCGCATACGATGTGATTAACTGTGTTTGACAGCCACTGCCGCTCTGATAGATGAACAGACGAACAGACGAACACTCATAGCCTAAACAGTCTTCACTCACTAACGGCTCTCATCCATAATCAGATGCTTCCCTAAAGCAGACTTCCCTGTAATGCACACAACAGTCCACTGCAAACACCGAATATATCGAAACGCTAAACCATTTTAAAACTGAACTTGCTTATTTGAAAATAATCATATTTAGACAATCGAGAATTGTTTTGATAGCATTGAAATCAATCAAAAGTTTATTTTCTTGTAAAATCTTGTAATCTTAAACTTTCACAAAGAGCATGGATATACTTAAGGGGTATCTTGATAAAATAAATCAATTTTATAATTTATATATTTTAATAACTTTAATATCCCTTATAATGTTTGCGCGTAATTTATTTCAACAAAATCTTTTGAATTTGAAATTGTTTAAAATAGTAATTAAATTGTACATGCGATTTTTGAATAGAGTATATGCAGTATTGACTCATCCCTTCATCTAAACCCTTGATTTTATGCCTACATCTGATGCAACGGTTAAAGAGAAGAATAGAGTTAGTATTAAGACCCGAGAGAGCACAGAGAGCGCAGAGAGAAGAGAGACTGCGAGCGAACGAATGCTCTCTTTTACATCAAAATTCTTATCAACGTTTCAATGTCTTGACAGTTGAACTGAAGACTTGTTTCCTTTTGGATTAATCTTAATGTTTTCATATGTTTTCTTTAGGACAACAATAGACGACATCGAAACAAAAGATAAAGAAAAAAATTATTGTTAAATGTTGTACTAAATTATATTACAGTGCAGCTCTCTCTTGTAATAAAGTATACATTTCGCAGCACAACAGCCACTCGTTCTCTCGTTTAGCGCTCTCTTTGCGACTCAAAAATATGTTTTTCAATCTCTTTCTCTGCTCTAGAAAACTGTGTAAAACATGAAAACCATATTTTCTAAACTAAAAACCAAAGCATAAAAAATGATAACAAAAGCTTAGAGCAGGAGAGAGAGAGAGAGAGAGAGAGAGAGAGAGAGAGAGAGAGAGAGAGAGAGAGAGAGAGAGAGAGAGAGTGAGTGAGAGAGAGAGAGAGAGAAAGAGAGAGAGAGAGATGTGGTGGGAGAGGAGGGGAGATGAGGGGAGAGGAGGAGAGAGAGAGAGAGAGGAGTGAATAGAGAGTAAACATTAATTTTTATTATCAAAAGGGTTTCAGTTTCGGCGAACGGCTCGGTCTGTCATAAGCTGTCATATTATTTACGCCATACGAGCAAATCGAATGGCTCTTAAGTGAAATCGTGTGGAAATGTAGAAATTCTTGTGCAAACAGCACAACCAGCACTGGTGAACAGTAGGCCTACTCGACATACGGCACTGTACAACCACTACTCAGTCAGTCATTCAGTGACTGCGAGCATATTTGTCCACTTCTAGCCCTAAGACGACGAAAAGTCATGTTTTGAAAGTAACGTTTAGGCCTTCGACTCGACAATCGCTGCCATAAACGCGTCGTTCAATTCAATGCAATTATGACTTTTCGTGGCTTTTATTTCATTCACTTCTCTAATAGCCGTCTAATACGTGAAGCGGATTAGTCGCCCGATAGTCGTGAACGCCATTCGACTCATTCGTTCGACAAGTGATTACTTTCTTCGATAGTTTGATACACTTTTGATGAAAATAAATGACAATAGGGTCTCACTTCTAGCTGATTGGCTCCAATCACTAAGTGACTCAGTTATCGCTCAACACTACAGCTAACCTGCATTCCAGGCCAACAACAGAATACACAGAACATACAGAACAAACACAACTAACTCAACAAACTGTGCACACAATCGCCGACTGTAGACAAACTCGACTTTCGATGTAAGTCGAAGTCGATTGCAATTTAGGCTTTGGTTTGATCGCAAAATCGCAACAATTGTGCGATAAGTGCCGCTCAGACAGCAATCGAATGCTTGAATAAGTGGTGCATCGAATCGACGCGTTTGGCCGATCAGCTCATCTCACACGACAGTCGCGTGCACTTCGAGCTAAACGTAGTGCCACTGCGGGCACGGGTAGGCGCGGGTAGACACGGATAGGCTATTGGCACTTACAGGCTCTGCTCACTTTGAACGGGTCGTCACTCTCGACCACATCGACCACTGCCTCGACTTTGAATCGCGCCGACGAGTCGTTGGAGTTGTGCAGATGTATCGCATACTTGAACGCCGTTTGCAGGTCGGCGTTGGCGGTCGTGAAGATAGCACCTGAAGGGCGAACAGAACCACACATTAGCGTCAATGCATTTATAGGTACACTGATATGACTTTTTACTGCTTTCGTGGAATTAGTTTCGAATAAAAGTCAATTATTTGCTCGAACTCAGCCCCTACACCATCCCCGCCCCCGCCCACCCCCTAATTGTATAACCACTCTAATCACTACGGCGTACAAGTGTTGGCGCTTTTGTAAACTTAATGCTCTTTTTTATTCAATTCAAATGTTTCGCGAATTTGTTTGCTTTTGCATTCGAACCCAATTTCACTAATTATTGTTTTATTTATTTATTCGCGAATTAATGCAAATCTCTAATCGCAGTCATTGCCGACGACTACTGAACTGACAATTATTTGTTTTCTCACAAATATTTCATTTCTTATCTTTCAAATGCATTGAATTGGGCAAAAAATATACAATCAATTAACAAGATAAAAATTAAAATTTTTATTAATACTTTAATCTAATTAATTTATTCTATATAGAAGTATTTTTGCATAAAAATAAATTAATGCCTAAACTGTGTTAAACAGTATATTCCGTATTTATGTATTTTGGCATAAATTTTATAAATTTAAATTAAAACTAAAATTTATGCTACATAAATATTACATATATAACTCTTAGCTAATTAAAAAATCTAATCTCTTAATTAAAAATTATATTATACATATTTTATAAATTTTATAATATAAAAGTAAGGATATGAACTAAAAATATATAATATTTAAACTAAACAGTAAATTATTATCTAATGTTAAACATGTATAATTTTAAAACCTTCAACAACAACAAAAATATTTTTATGTTTATAATAATTAACAACTAAGCAATCGGGCTTTAGAAATATTTGTGAATGTTACCTATTATAAGTTTAATATTTCATAAACACTAAATTTTTAATTTATGTTATTCTAATATATAAAACTACTCAGATATAAAAGCTAAAAATTATCAAGCGCAAATATTTCTAAAGCCCAATTCGCTTAGTTGTTGCTAATAATTCAATTTACTAATAATACAACTTTCTTAATTTTTTGCACCACATTGTAGCATGTCGCAAATTACAAACAGCAATTGAGATGAGGTTTCGATTGTTAACAAACCCCATCAGTCAGTACAGTGTGAATGACTGTATTTTTTTGCATTTACTGTGTCGTCTGAGTGGACGATGGCATGAAAGTATTATGATTTAAGCTTGCTCATTCTAAAAAATCAGACTTTCAAACTGCGCTGACTAACAATTGTTACCAATTGAAGTAATCTCATTGCCGTTCAAAAAAGTAAGCAAGTGTTCATATTCATTAATAAGTTCACATAATATCGTGAAAATATTAATTTCAATTTTAATTGATATAAATATAAATCAGTTTTAAAGTGCAGTAAAACACACTTCACTGTAAAGCTTGAAATATATACATAAATAGAGCGAAGATTGTTCACGACTTTACTATCTTATGATATTAGTTCAGTTTATTATTTTGAACAATTTTGCTAATTTATGGAATTTTGACATTAGTTAATAATATGTAAAATAAAAGTAATAAGGCAAAATAAAAGAAGCAAGCAAAAATCAAACATTAGAGACATACCGATCGGAATCTTTTCCGGTGTTGTTCTGCCGGCACATCGACTATAATTGAAACACAAAACTAAAACTAGTGATAGAATAAGTGGAAAAAGTGACCAAGATCGATTCATTGATGGCCTCGTGTCAAAATTGAGATTTTAATAAGCATAATACACTTGGTTTTGAAATATTTGGCGCAAAATTGATCATGGTTCAATACGTAGAAATTAGGAAATGCGTTAAAAGTGATTTTTGAAGCGATATTCGCTTTGAAATCAAATTACAGATAAGTTTTCGAATAAATAGAATACATGTTGTGATCCGTTCGAGGATTTGCGCGACTGTTGTGTCAGACCTTTCAGATAAACACTAAACTAGTGTTCGGATCACAAACTGCGCACTCGTTTGCGATTCGGCTCATAATTCCGTAGAACTCATCAATTTTGGCTTATTTTTTATATACCAACTAATATAGTCGCTATATCTTTGTTTTACATTGTTTATTTATTTCCAGTTATTTATTATATTAATTTTTCGAAATTTAATTATACTACCATGTGGAGCAAATAAACTATGTACTAATTTAATTAACTGAATAAATTGCGTATTTTTTGCATAAACTTTTAAATATTAATCTATGTAAAATGCTAATTATTCTATATTACTACAAATTATATAATTGTTTTCTCAATTAATATAAAAATAAATTTTTATTAAATTATTTTTTCTTATAAATATATTTTGAGCTGTATTTTTAGCTTGTATAAATGCCATTGATGTGAAATATGTTGTAAGAACTCCAAACAATATATTGACAAATATAATAAATATCATGTGTAAATACAATCAACTCAAACTCAATAACAATTGAACAGATTGTGGCAATAGTTTTGTTTAATAATATGCTTTGAGTTTTATTAGAGTAAAAAATATTCTTTAATTAAAACCATATTTTTTAAAATTAATTTTGGAAAATAATTTATTTCTTATTTACTTATATTTAACAAGTTAACTCCTTATTTAAACATTGAATTAAAAATTAAAAATACTAAATGTTAAATTAAAGCAGGTTGTTTAATTCTAGATAATAAATTAATAGAAAACTAAAAATTTATAAATACAGCAAACAAAATTTAACATCATTAATTAGATTAGAAAGTTTTATAATTAATTCTATAATGTCAAATGTTACAAAGTTTTATAAGGTTTTTATATAATAAATTTTAATTGATTGGTTGTTTCATAATTTCAGGCACATTAAATAAGCCTTCTTTATTTTTACTTTTGTTTATTATTGATTTAATATAAAAATACTCAGATTAAATCTTGCACCAACAAAATCAGTGTTTACGCTGAAATACTGTACAAAATTTTATGCATTTGAAAATTTTGGCTAAATATTATTATAATTAACAGTAATATTATTTAAATGCATAAATTAACAAGATTATTTTAGTTTAATATCTTGTGTTAAAACAAATTTAAATTTATTAAATCTACCGTAACCTAACCTAACCTAACCTAACCTAACCAAACATAACTTACTGGCATGTTTAAAAAATAGTAATTTTACTTTTACAAAAAATTGCAGTAAATTTTGAATTTAAACTTTGTGTTCGAGTTTTAATCAAACTCATTTTTAAAATGTAACTTTTTTGGTTTTATTAAAAATCTATATTTTTGATTACTTAGTTTAAAAATAGGCATGCTATATTATAAGAGGATCTTACGTAAGCAATGTACTGTCTTTAACAAAATAAATTATGTTTGTATTTATATATTATTTTTCAAATATTTATATAATAAAGTATTTTTTGTAATCATAAAAAACTAAGTTTGCGTTGAAATGAAAAGAGTGAAAAAGATAGCAATCAATTATAAAGAGGTGAACACATTGAGTATGTTTTCGCATATCATTAATATTTTGTTTTCAAAACTTTAGGCAAACTTTATCTTTGCTTTCAATGCGTTTTATCTTTGAATACAATCATTAACTTCAGACTCAAATTTTTGGTTTATTTTTTATATCAAATCTTAAGAATAATGTTTTGAATTTGAGAACATTAATCTGAAATTATAATAAATGAATTATATAAATCTAGCATGCCATTATTTTCGGGAATAAAATCTTGTAAATCTGCAAATAATTGACTTAAATTTTTGGTAAATTCTTTTTCTACCAAAATACAAACTTATTATGCAACTTTTAAATTATTTTATAAAAATAAAAAACAAATTAATTAATTTGAAATATGTGCCAAAAGAATATAAAATTATATTTATATGCAAATTAATTCTAATTATTCTTTATGTTTACTTAAATAAACTATATTGATGTAAACAAAAACTTATTTTTAAATAATTATATTTATTAATATTATAATAATTTATAAAACAACGTATTAGAGAAATATATTTATAGAATCTATACAAAAGAATGTTTAAATTTGTAAATTTTCAATAATAAATCGTAAATAGATTTGGAATTTCTTTTGCAAGTCTTCTATTACTTTTGGTAATAACGGCTATGAATACAAAATCATATAATGTGTTCATATATTGAGTGCTCGAAATAATGTAATACATAGAGCACTGGCACTACAGAACAGTATGAAGACAACACATATACGCGTTGTATGCGATGTATGCGATGTATGGATAATATTCTCCGGAGAGGCTGTGTGTGCATCAAATATCTGATCCGAACTAAGAATATATTGAATATAATATTATAGAAAGGCATAGAAAAGTTACCCTGATATATTGCCTCTAGACTGCGAATAAAAAATAGCAAAACTGATTTCGAGCTCCAAACATATGAAAAATATTACATAAAATACATTTTGAAATTATATCAAGGTATGAAATTATTCGCCTTTTAAGATACAAAAACGAGTCTCTCTTTTCGTGTGTTTGCGATTATTTTAAATATCATTTACTTTTAGCGCATTTTGTATTATTTCTATTTCATTATTGTCGGCAATAATTAACACAAAGTTTTATTATCAAAACAATTACTGAAATAATTAATTTTATGGCTTTTGTGAGAGTTTTTGGCTAATATTAAGCGATAGAACTCTAGCGCTTCGTTTGATAACAGAATCAGGTGTTGAGACTTGTCTTCAATAAACAAATACTCGTTATTAGGTTTCTGTCGACACTTTTGGTTTACAGTTTGGCTGAATTGAAATTATTACTGTGCCTCAAAATACGTTAAGCCTCAAAATTAGAATTATGATTTTATTTTTTAAAAATTAATTAAATACAACAGGGTAATATTTCAATAACATAACAGAACTAGTAAATATCAAATCTTAAAAACTTTAATAGAATCAACAAATATATTTATACTGTACATGAATACATGTAGTAATCCTGCATGAACAAATGTAGAAATATAGTTATTTAATTATACCTAGATTCAAACAAAATGCTATTGACGTCAAATAATGTTGCTAACAAATAGCGCAAAAGAAATATTTACATGAATATTTTAAAAGCAAATTTTAAATCAATACAAATATCAATTTTATATTATTTATTGTCAAAAAAAGAAAACAAAAAAATTATTGACATTTTATTCAAAATATTTTTCAATTTCGCATACATTCAGGCAATCAAACAAAGCATTGAAGCGAATCTCTCGAATTCGCAATAAATCGTTGAGTTATTCCGAAATCCATATTCGGAGCACTTGATTAGCGCTACTTTGCGAGCGGAGAGACTGGCTATGAATTGGCGTTTCATTATTAAGAGCTCACCTGCACTGCAGACTCTACCGACTCTACCGACTCTACCGACACTACACTATCTCATCGATGCGAACATTTCTCGTATACTTACAACACTTCTTCACCCGTTTCCGTAGCAACGCATCGATAAGAAGTCACTCGTGAGACACAAACTCTTGTTCTCTCTCTCCCTCTCTTACACTCTCACTCCCTCATACACCCCATACTCTCTCACTCAGCCTCTCTCTGCCTCTCCTAAACTCATTTCTATTCTCGTATTTCTCACTTCATATGAATTTAGTCGACTCTCGGGCTCTGCAAATGTTGTGGCATTAGTCGTAGACATAGAGTACAACAAAATAATAGACGAATTGAATGCAATTGTAAGGCAAACAAGCATTTCATACAATACTATCTTTAAATTTCTAAAGTTTTTTCTTCAAAAGCGAATTTTTGCGTTTTGTGACAACTTCTGAAATTTCTCTCTTAGAATATCTCACGTTTTCGACTCTTGTTCTCTGCTTTTAAAGTCTTTAGATTAAAATTCGTGTCGTTTTTCAAACAATTTTAAGATTAGTTGACATTTAAATCCGTTAAACGAAGTCTGTATTTAAATACGAATTTAAATAATTTTTTTGTAGTGCAAAGATTTTAAATGATAGTACAGTAACTTATTACATGAAACACATAAAATAACATGTTACTGCAAGCATAACATTTATAAAACATAAACATACAATTTATAAAACGTTTTAAAAATTAATTTTTATAAGTTTAATATAAAATTTTTACTTGACTATAATTTTAGAAGCACAATAGTAGATTTACTAATTTAGTCGTTGTTGTCAATCAACTCCAAAGGGACTTTACTATGTGTATATTTTAACATTCTAATTTAATAGAAATTATTATAATGCAAATAATTGATTTTTTACTTAAAGCCTTAATCTTAAGACATTGATTGCTTTAATCGATTTATTATTAGTTTAAAAACATGTATAAAGAGATGGAATTTAATATAAATTTCGGCTTAAATCGTGAGTTGAGTCATAATTAACTCAAATTTATTTTATTCGATCATTAATCGAAAAAACAGATCAGAAGTTCGTATAGAATCCCAATTGTCTAATGAAATACACTTTTATTACATTAAGTGCACATCTATTCTCTCCATTCTCTCCGTTGCTTCCATTGCATCCATTGCTTCCATTCTCTCTCTTCGTTCGTCTATTAGAGACCAACCAATTCTCCGAACAATATATCATTGCATAACTCGTTCACAAATTGCACTTTTTGTTTGACTAACAGCTTAGGCATAAGTTTGCGAAATAATTAAAACAAAAAGTTTTAATCAAAATGCAAATTTAGTCCTGTTTAGTTTGTTATTTTTATTGTTTTCAAAACAACTTAATCTCTTCGTTGATATAAATATTATTTTAACCATAAATTGTGTTTTTTATTTTGATTTAAATATCTTATTTCACAAGAATTTATTTCTGTGTGATTTAATCGGAATTCAATTTCCCATTTAAACTCGATTTCCGACTAAATATGAACTTAACATTTAATCTCCAATTTATGAATAGACCGTACAATTGATTTTGTGACAAAAGGCAGTTCTAAGTCATTTGTGTTTACATTATATTTATGCACATTTAAACACATTATGGATTTAAAACATAGATTAACAATATTTTATTTAATAAATCTTCTAAACTCATAATAATTGATAACTTGATAAATAGTAATGAACTTGACAAAATTCTCCTACATTATCATGTAAATTATACATTGTAATTATAAAAATTAATGTAAACATAATGTAAATCAAACTGAAAAATGTTTAAATTATTTTCTAAAATTAAAAAAGAGTATTGTATCTAATGTTTTAAACACACAAAAAAAAATTAAATTAACCTCCTTTTCAATACCATATAAGGGATTTCTAAACCAAATATATCATTACATAATTATGTTGTATTTGATTTACATTAAAAACGATATTATAATTTCTCATAGGATTTGAGAAATTACAGAATTTATTCTCTAAAAAGCTAAGAATTACTAATTCATATTCAAAATATTAATCAAAAATATTTTATTAACTTATAATACAGTAAAATAATTAATTGTATGATAATTAAACTGTTTAAATTTCATGTAGTAAGATAAATAATTAAATAAATAAATGATAACTCACAACTAATTTTTATATAAATAATAAAAATATTAAAGAAAATTCAAAATAAACCTGATAATATGAAGGTAGAATTGAAACAGTTATAATACTCCTGAGAATTAATATCAAATCTGTGCTCACTGTGTGCAGGGTTAAAACTTACCCGGCATATTATTCATATACCTGTATGTTTTTTTGTGAAGAATCTTCAATGAAGATAGAATAAAATATGAACAAACTTAATTTATCCACATAAATTATGTTGGTTAATATTATTTTTAATAAAATAAATTGACATTGCTGCTCCTGGATATTACTTATTTATTACTTACTTAATAGAAAAAAATAATTCTAAAAAAATCATCATTTTAATAATTAATTTGAAGTTGCTAATACTATTAAATCGTTAAGTGATCATTATTTATATAATTATACTCTTTAATGTAGAATCTATAAATTATTAATTGTAAATACTGTACACTAGTAGATCTTAAGGCACAAATACCGGTATCTAAGCATGGTAAAATGTTTAGCGCTCTTATCATTGTCGATGAGTAGGAATGTTTGCTAAGAATTGGTTTCATTTTTCTTGTTTCACATTTCGATCAAATGTCAAACTCTAAGCAAATATCAGCTCTGAATCAATAAATCAAAGCAAACCGTAAATCAAAACATCGAATGAATGAACTTTTACTTCTCGTTATAAATACGAGAATTGAAATTATTATTAAATATTTTCATCAACTGATGCAGTGATGCCTTTGTCGGCACAGCGTTAGCGTCTGTTATCTTCCGGAAGGGTTGCCATGACTTCGGGCTCCGGAAACGCAGAGTTGAGTTGCGGTCGGATTAGCCGTCGAGTGATGCGATCGCATAGAAAGACAAACATCGCATTCCATAGCAAACAAGAAATTAAAACACATTAAGAAATAATCGCAAATATTGATTCACAAGTTTTTAAGCGATTTCTATGTTTTTTAAACAGTTTAACAACAAATTTCGAAAATGTCTCATCAATTCATGAAAACCTCGAATCCCTTAAACAGTTAAGTGTAGAGTAGAAGCCGTCGGAGAAAATAAAACCAACAATAATGACAGTAATAAAAAGTTATTGCTAAATCAAAAATAGATTAGAAGTTTAGACGAGAAAAAATAAATGAAAAAATCAATTTAAAAACATGATCGATTGGCTCTATCTTGCTCCATTCTCTCCGTTCTCTCCTTTCAGACTCACTTTTCTCAGTTAAAAATTTATATTTCATTTCCCCAAAGGAGTGGAGAATATTCGCTTCCAAACAGAATAGAAATTAGTGTGAAATCCAACAAAAAATTCTTATAACTTATATATAGAAAAAGTGGGAAAATGTTTGGAAGAAAACTCGCATTGAATGCCAGTCAGAACCGGAAGATGTATTGAAAAACCAATAGTTGTTTGGAAGTGAAAAAAGCGAATCAATGCCTAACACCACATAAAAAGAATGAAACAAATCTGCTTTTGAAAAGATAAGAAAGCATTAAATTCTTCACTCAATGAAAGTCTACCGACGGAGGAGTTGAGGCCTTAACGCAAGCAATGCGTCGAATGTGAAGCGCATTGAATATGAAATATGAGCCCTCTTTCTGACGCTTTCTCTTCGCCACTCATAACACTATTTTATACCGATATTTGAATTGAACGCAAAAATTCGCTTATTTTTTATACACTATAAATATGTAACTTATTTCTATACTAATTTTCCTGTTATATAAATTTACACTGTATATACAGTACTATTATCTATTATAAACAGTACTATAGACTTGGATAGCATTGGATAGATTTGTAAAAAAAATTAATTGATTTTTAGTACTAAGATACTTTACAAATAATTATAAAGTACAAACTTGATAAAATAAATTTGTAAATTATTAAAATTCTTTGTTCGCCAAAAATTGAGTTAAAATGTTTTGATTATGCCTTTTAAGCATGTATAGAATATTTCTGGGTTACTTTTTAACTTAAGATTGGGCGCAAATATTGTTACATGCTATGAATGAATTTAATATAAAAATTAATAATTAAAAACTTTATTAGAATGGCAAATTTTTTCCACTATTTTTAATGCCGCAATTTTGCATCAAAAGTGCAGACTTTAAAAGCAAAATAGTTTAGAAATGTAGCGAAAATGTGTTTTTTATTAGTACACAGTATATTCGGTGAGAGCCTTGAGCTCTAAATTTTCTAAAGCGTAAGAAACGTATTGTTAAACTAAATTAAAGCCAAAAATTGCATTTTTATGAACTCGAAAACAGTCGCGCATTTCGTTTCTCGCGTTTTATCGCTCTTTTTAATTAAGAGTTTACTCTAATGTTTAGGTAATTTCGGTTTTATGCAAATAAATGCATTTTAAAGTTATTGCTGTTAATATGTCATGCTACTTTTAATTAACCCAACAAATTATTCGCATTGAGTTAATTAGTTTAACAATTAGTAAAAACTTTTAATTTATTTCCAATTAAAATAATCTGAAAATATCTTCTAAACTAAGTATTTGAAATATTATCACAACATGCTAAAAAATTTAATTAAATTTATAGCAGTGTAGAAAATTAATTACAAACTTTCAATAATGTAAAAATGTTAAGTACAGTATAATTTATCAGTTTGATTTATTACATGCAAACTATTTATAATCAGCAAAAATTTAATTGATCGACAATTAATAAAAATATTAATGCTAATTTTAAAAATTAATTAAAAGTTATTTTAATAATTAAATGTAAAGCAATTAAATAAAATCAATCTGTATTTAAAGTAATTAAACGGTAGATTAAAGTCAATATTTTTCAATCAATAATTATCAAAAATTTATTATTGTATATTGATAATTTAATGAAAACTTATAATATCATGCTATTAAAAAGCGCTGATACTGCAATCTATGTTTACTCTATAACAGTTGTAAAT
This sequence comes from Metabelba pulverosa, assembly GCA_034697605.1. NCBI lineage: Eukaryota > Metazoa > Arthropoda > Arachnida > Sarcoptiformes > Damaeidae > Metabelba > Metabelba pulverosa. The sequence goes on from JAQIXC010000091.1 coordinate 34,130, forward strand.
CGAATAAATTATTTTTAAGACAATAATATTATTTTTATTATTATTTTTAAAATTTACAAAACTGTGAAATAAAAAAGTATTAATACATAATAAAAGTATATTTGTTTAATAATGGCGGCAAAAACGTTTGTTTATAAAATTAATTAGATTAAAACTAATATTTTTAAATAAAACAAAATATTTCCTTCACCAAGTATAGACTACTAACTAAGAATTTTTAATGTTAGCTTAAACATCCTAAAATAAATAGGTACAATTTAAAATTTATTTGTTAACACATTTAAAAATCAAAAGTAAGTTATCATTATGATAAATTATTTTAGTTAATTTAAAATTACTTACAAAATTAAAATATTTAGCAATAAATGTTCATATATGAATTAGCCAGTTACATAAAAACTCAATTTTGATTTTATTCATAGCATTAATCATCGCTTATAGCTTATAAAAACTGAATTAATTGAAATTTTTGATTACAAAACAAACGACTAATTTGAATGAATACCTGAATCTCTGCTTTAGCATCACATCTGCAAAACTAGACATATTAATGCCACTACTCGTTAGTATACAGTATAATTATCAGATGCAATTTAATAACTGAAACTTTGGCCTACCTAAAAATAAACCCACATAATAAGGTTAAATATGTTCATTTTTAAATTAATTAACCTTTTAGTATAAATTTCTAAAAAATTATATTCAATGCTAATTGTTGGTTAAAATTAAAACTAAAATAAGCATACAAATTTTTAATTACGATATAATTGAAGTTAAGAGCAGTAATAACCTATAAATTGTTCGTCAAATTACTCCAAGTCTTCACACGATTTCAGTAGACATTAGTTACGTAACTGAAAGGACATGTTTGCAGAACCGAAACAATTTGTAATCAATTAAGCATGCTATCCGAGATAACAAATTGACAAAGAAATTATATATTCAAATAACATTTTCACTTTGTTATCTTTTTTATGTATAAAATATTCATTACTCATACGAAACCTATCCTAACAACTGAAAGCATACATTATTTCAATCAATTGTTTAATTTCAAAGAATTAGTTAATAATTCTTAACTCACTTTAAAATCTCGTTTAAAATTTATGCAAAATATTAATCAGAAAAATGTGGGCAAATGTGTATCGAAAAGCAAAAGCAAAACAAAATTTCAATACGAATGAGAGCAACACAACCCGACGTACAGTACAACTCAGTTACGCTGTAGTCGATGTGAATATTCATAAGATTTAGCGAATGTTAATGATTAGGAATGAAAACTTTTATTTCATGATTTGAAAACTTTTAAAAATAAATATACAATTAAAAAATATTTAAAACATGATTAAAATGATTAATGAATTTAAAAGTAAAGTAAGAAATATATATATGTATTGAGAAAGAGATGGATAGGGAGAGAGGGAGAGAGATAGTACAGTGTAAATGAGAACAAAAAACATATTTAAACTTTAGGTTAGTTTTGAGATTCAATTAATTTCAATATAATTTGATTTTCAAATTTTCTATTTCTAGGTTTTGATAAGAAAAATACTAAAATTTTGTGATACATAACAATAGATTAATTGTATCTAAAAAGTAATAATAATGTGTTTTATTGCAAAAATATTCTCTTTTTATCACAATTTACACAAAAAGTTCGAAAAAGGAGTTAATCCGATGAAGAGTTTTCGAGAGAAGCGATGGTTTCTAATAAAGCTTTTGATCGAACCCTAAGTTAACTAATACTTTGAGAGACAGTGAATACGAGACGCGAATCACATTCGCCGCTCGGCTCAGAGGTCGGCCTTATTGGCGAACGTGATCTGCGCGTATTCGGTGCCCGAGTTGCCGCCGCCGTTGGTCTTGTGCTGGCGCTGCTGTGCCGTCGGTTTGGCTTTAGTTGGCTTTGATTCGGGTTTTGCGAAATCTAAGTTCGCGTAAACTAATTCGTGATTATCTCCTTTCGCGGCCTATAATACAAACCAAAGTTTAGACATAAATAGGTTTTCATGCAATTAGTGCCTAATTTCGAGAATTCAAAGACAATCTAATGAAATGAGAGCCAAACCAATAGCCGAACCCCCAAATCGAGTCAAGACTTGCCTTTTCGGGTTCTTTCTCGGGTTTATCGGTATCTGATCTCATGGGCGCTAAACAAAGAGCAAAATCGAAGAATTTAGACAAATGTTTGAGAAAATTGAGTCTAAAATAGTTAGAAATAAGAATAAGAATTAAGTTTGAGATTAAAGTCAGGCCTCACGTGAAGTCATGCAAACACACAGAGAATGAATGAAAGGATAGTTTTTAAGTAAGATTTCGTCTCAACATCGCTGCTGACAAATACGAATTGCAATTTTCAATTTGGATTAATGTATGAAGGTGAAAAGAAAAGAAAAACAAATAATTAGAGTTTGCAATGACTTTCAAAAAGCAGTAATAATTTATTTGATTTAATGTCAATATTTGGAAAAATACAAATTCAATGATTATTTAACAAATGATTAGTTGAATCGATGATTAACTTTGTTTTAGGAATTATTTCTCCAAATATTTTAATCAATAAACAGTAAAAAATGAATAAATTATATTAAAAAAGACACAAAAATTAATTTGAAAAAAAAATTACTAAAAAATTAAGTATATTCTGAGCAATGAATCGAAAACTAATTAATTAATTAAAATAAAAGAGAAAAACAAATCTTCGGTTTCTTCAGATTTATTCATTTTTGAGATATTCTTTGGAAATGAGGCGAAAAACTCTTCAACTTTTAAACTCTTGTTCTATACCTCGAGCCTCGGCTTTGCTCTCGTCGTCGGCCTTCTCTTTGGCCAGTTTTCGGCGTTTGATGACTAACATCGTAACCAAAGTGAGCGCCAAAAGCATTATTAGAACTATTAATCCAATTGTAATCATTATGGCCGCAGATATCGGAGAATTGACCTGAAGTTAACACAAGTATTATTACGTCGTTCTTCGCATTAGAGTAGTTGTGGTACAAGAGCGCGAACTTTACCTTCAATTTGACAACACTTTGTGCGGTTCCCCTCTGGTTCTCGACAACTAATGTGTACTCTCTTTGATCGCTTAGATCGGTGTTCGTGATGGCGAGGATGGCCTGAAAGCAGGTCGGCTTAGGCCACGAGCCCTGTTTGTCCATCGGTATGAGTGCCCGCGCTTTGTGTCGCAACGCTTTCGTCACATTCGACTCGACGGCACTCGGATGTGAGGTCGACCTGAAGTCGATCGAATCGATTAGAGTATTGGATAAATATGTAATTAATTCAATTAAACGCTTACTTCACATCAATTCGAACGGAACCGTAGGTCCAGTACACAGACGTGGGTTCGGGATCACTACAGAATAGCTGCTCGATGTCGGTCTCAGTGCCTCTATAGCCGTAAGTCGTTTCCAATTTCTGAACACAAAATGCAATTTCGTATGAGTTTTGAAATAAAAAAAAGTTTTCCAAACAATTGAATTGATGGCAGACCTGAATGATCGCCGGTTTTCCCATAATATCGACAATAATCTTAGCGCTGATCGCAACGTTGTCTTTGTTTTGAATAGAGTTGTGATTCAATGCTTCGCAATAATAATGGCCTAAAAATCGTTTTAATTAAAAAGAAAAAAAAAATTAGAAAACGTTTGCAATTGAGTGCTCGACACAAGCGGTGGAAGGGATGGCAACCTTCGTCGTGATAAGTGGCGTTATGTATCATAAGAATGTTCGGTTTGTTCTCATCGTTGGGCAGATTGCGGACCTGATCGGTGATCGGGTTGATGTGATACCACATTATCTTCGGCTCTGGATTGCCTTCGAAGTCGCAGAAGAGTTGCAGACTTTGGCCCAACTCGATCGACTGCTGAGTATCGGACTTCTTCTGAAGCGTCGGCTCATCTGTTCGATCGAAACAATTATATCATTAGGTTTGCGAACAATGACTGCATTTACTGCTAATCGGAAGTGAGTCGACACTTACACAAGACATCTAAAGTGATTTGTTCGGCACTAGAGGTCCCGTATTCGTTGCGAGCGCTGCACTCGAGCACCGCTTTATTCATGTCTTTAGTAACCATTCCTATAATGAGTCGATTGTTCTGATACTCGGTTTGGTATTCATGATTCGAAACTTTTGAATCTATTTTCAGAAATTAATGAATCAATTAATTGGAGAGAAAAGGCATTAATAAGCGACTAATCGAAGCACCGCTTCATTAGCGGCTATTAAGTGATTTGCAAATAAACGTCAATACAAACCAATCGATTTCCAAACGGCTTTCGTGGGTGGGTTGGCGTCGACCTGACACTCGACTTCGAAACGGCTCCTCTCGTTGATTGTGTAGACCTTCTGAGGAACACTCACTTGCGGTGCGTCTGAGGAACGGGTTTTGGAGAGCGTTTGATGTGATTATCGAAATTACAGAAAACAAATAACACTTCAAACTCACATAAGACGTCAATAACTGCTGAAGTGTTTTGAGTGACAGTCGGATGAATGGATAGACACGTAATCGTTGAGTTGCGATGACTTCGTTTGAAGGTATGGCTCAACATAGAGGTCACTCTCGGGTTCTCCGCGTTCTCCGAGTCGACGATCACTCGCGACTACACACCGAAAGTTAGAATAGCATTAAAAAACAAAATTCGCAAAAAAGCAAATATGACATACATTTTGTGTGACGTTCTCGCCGTCTAAGTGCCACTCTATACGCGGCGGAGGGTTTCCGTTCTGCGAAATGCACTCGATTTCACTGCTTCGGTCCGATTGTAGTTTCAATTTATTCGATTCCTTTCCGAACAAATATATCAATTAATTCTCGTTTTGCGCCCAAAGTGTCAAAAATAGAAGTCTTACGACGTTGCGGATGAGGGGCGGGGAGGGCGCGACCAGGACTATGACTCGAGCCAAAGCGGAGCGAAGCCCAGGAGTATTGAGCGAAGGAGAGGTGACCTGACATTGCCAGTCGCCCTGATCTGACTTGTGGTTCAGATTCCTTATATGAAGACTACAATCGCCTAAATGGGCACAAAATAGTGATATTTGAGTCAAATTTCTCCAAACAATCTGTTTATTGTAGAGATTGTCGTTTGTTTACCATTAGTCGGTGTTCTGTCGAACTGATATTTATTGGCAATATTCGAGATAACATTCCCGTTGCGAAGCCATAGACACTCGCCCTCGCGGTTCCGCACATGGCATGGAATGTCTAAACTTTGCTCTATTTGTCGACAAACAAAGCAAACACGAGATTAGAGAGGGTTTCGAAGGCAAACAAATCTGTGGACAAACAGATTTGCAAATCGGTTTCAATGCCAACCTCTGAGTCGGTGGTATTGGCCATCCGGGGACCTATCGAACCGTTGTTGACCTGCAGACGGGTCGGGAAAGCAGTCGTTATAATAATTGCTATAATAAGCCGTAAATGTATTTACAAGTGTTTCGATGAAAAGTAGACAAAAATATATATCGTTTTTGAGGCAAAAGACATCATTAGAAGAGAAGGACAGACAGAGAGAGGGAAGGCATTGAAGTCAGACTTGAGAACAGATATACAATAGGATAATGACAGACACAGTGCAGACAAATAACAACTAAATGAGTCGATCGAACAATAATGTAATAAAACTGCCGTTAATTCAACAGAAATTGGATTATTCTTAATAAACATCACATTCAAGCGAAACAAATATTCGGTGAAATAATATGTTTGAAAAAATAACAATTAGACTAAATCTAAGCTTATGTTTCGCATTAAATATTACAATCGAATGCATTGACAGAATAACAAGAGTTTTGACAACAGTTGCGGACAAAAGAATTTTGATTTCGACTAAAGAGCATATCTTCGAGTGTTTTCTTGAAGGATAAGTAGCGATAAAAACAAACCGAAAATGCATTTAAATCATTAAACTGAATGTCAATACAATAATTAGTTTAATTTTAAGGTCAACTAAATCACTACAAAAAGCGATTCAATACAACGAAGCAAATCATTTCGCTATTGAAAAGTAAATTATTTTATTTTCAAAACATAATATTGTTTTCGAAACAATTAACAAATTACTGCCAAACGAGTCGAATGACAAAACTTTAATATTTTTCGGTAATTCGATATTACGATTGAATGTAAGAATTATTTATTAAAAAAAACTTAATGATAGCTCGAAAACCATAAACTATACACAGAATACTTGAAATACAAATCATAGCATAAAGATAATTGTTTTCGATAAATATAGTGTAGAATTTAGTTTAAATTATTTGAATTGTCTTCAGAAGAATTATTTATGTTTCTCTCTAAACATTTTTATGCGAATGCATGCAATTAAACCAAAAATATCTTATTAGCAAATATTTGAAACAAAATTAACCTTAAAAAACCTAATAATTATGATTGTTACTTCTAATGTAACAAATTGTATTGATGACTGATTGCAGGAAATTATTCGAAAGATTTATATTCTATCCATCATATCGACAGAACTTTTATTTATAGCAATACTCTAATTCAGATATCAACACAAAAAAAACTATAATTCTCGTATAGATCGACATTCATATCAAATGTTTTTATATCTAATCAGACGTAACAAAACTGGTAATTCATTCACTCATTCATTCATCGATACATTCGTAAAAAATCAAACAAAAAATTTCTATTAAAAAACAAATCAAAGAAAATGTTAATAACATTCAAATCCCGAAGAATTTTGTTTCGAAACGCAATTTTCCTGATCTTCTCATATGAAAGCACAACAAAAAACGACAAAAACTATTTAATTGATAAGTAGTGGAAATGATATACAATATTCGTATTTTGTATGCAAAGAGTATAACCAATACATTGTGAACGGAATCACAAAAGCGTGAAAAACATTGATTAGAAGATTGTTCTCTCAATTTGCGCCCAAAAAGACAGTTAATTCCGAGTCATTGTTAGAATGCAATCAATTATAAAATTATTATTTATTAAATTAAAATCCAATTGAAGAAAAAATGCGAAAATTGAAAAAGATAAACACAAAAAGTTGAATAGAAAAATCGTGCAAATTAATGCTAGCTTTGATTCGAGATAAACAAATTGAAAAAAGTGTTAAAATTAGAAAAATCTTTGACATTCGTGACCAACGAATTTAGGTTTTGTATTTGTATACTGTTTTGTTACATGGCAAATAAGCTAAAAATGCACACAAAAAGACTTCGCAACTAATAAATAAAGTTCAAAAAGTGCAATAAATAAAATGAGATTGGAATTATGTATGCACTAAAAATATACAGGCTTATTTCTGCACTAACTTTGATATTTAGGTCCACAGGAGACGCGAAAAAGAGGCAAAAGAACTAAAACTCGAAAAGTGAGCTAAAACTGAGTTAACGGTTGAGTCGAATGCAAAACCAATTAATTAAAAGCAAGAGATTAGAGGCAAGACTTCGGAGTTAAGACTTCTGCGAAAACGCTATTTTCGTAATAAAAAACCGAATGTTTATACTATACAACACTCCATCTCTTCGATAACATTTATAGGCAATAAAATTGAAAATTGTTTTAAAAACTCGAAAATGAAATATAAATCACAATTAGATTAGATATTGAATTACAAGCAATTGAGTGCAAAGCGAGCGTCTGTTTGATTGACACTCGGAGTGAGACTGTGTCTGCATTTCATTTCACACACTATTACGACAACAGGTTCTCTACAATTGGTGCCGAAAAACATCGACTATTTCTCAGATTGAGATTTCAATGGCAGTACAGAAATGAATTAAACGGTTAATCGGTTATTGAGTTTATAACTAATATAAATGTAAATTCGGGTGAAATGAAGCGTTCGGTTCGAAGACAAGCGCTGTCTATGTCTTCGCATAAGAGAACCGCCTCTTCGGAGGCAAACAATCGGAAAAACGGCGAAAATGTTCGCAAATTTTCGCGAAATTACGTTCAAAAAACCACTTCTGAAAACCAAACAACAGTTTTTGAGTCGAAGCGAATTATGCGAGTCACTCAAAAGTGAGCAAGGTGATTTGTATTTGCAAAAACAATCGCTTTATGCGCTCCGAAAAGCGCTTAATGTGTACTAACTTTTAACAGTCATATTCGGAACAAATAAAGAATAAATTTTGCCATTTGTTTAAGTGATTGACCACAAAAAACATTGAACTTTTACGATAAATACATTCAAATTAAATCAAAAGAAATATTTTTTGTTACGAAAATCACTTTTTGGTTATTAAAACTGAAAAACTTTAAACTCAAAAAATGGGTAACTGTTTACGGATGCGAATAATTTTTTCATTATTTCGACCAAAAAGTTCGGAAAATGTAATCAAAAACGCGAAACAAAATGAGTTTTAAACAACTGTTTGAAAAAATTCTACAAAAAGACAGTATTTAACTACAAGTTTAGATTAAATGATTATAAAAAATATGAAATGTTAAAAACAATATTTCATTTTAGTCTCGTTATAAAAAAGCATATCTGAAAAAATAAAAGCAAAATATGAACTTCAAAATAATCAAAACTGAAAATCTCGAATGTTTTTGTGCAAACTGTATAAACGGAATACAAAATATCATAATATATGTGCGAATTATTGGGTCATCGATAAGCTCTTCATTCAAATGCAAACCATTTGGCGAATGCATAAAAAAAATTCTAAACAAAAATGAATTGAAAAACATTATAGACTTAAAGCGAAAATGTGTAGAATTGAATGCAATGAATGTCTCATTAGTTTTCGAGCGTCTGATTGCAGGAGAGGTGAGTCGAGAGCACAGGTAGGTATACGCAGAGCACAGGTCTCTCGAAATCTCAGGTCCGCTCCAATAAGTTTGCGCACAAAACACAAAACGTTAGCTCAAAAAACAGGAAATAATTTCGTGTCTCTGTTTCGCTGTGTTTTCGGTTCTCTTTTTAATTGTTTTACGTAAAGAGTATTCGCAATAAAAAATAAAAGAAAAAGTTTACACATAAGGCACTACTCGAGTGGAAGCGACACTTAGAACGGCTCTAAGAGATGGAAAATTATATCTTAATTGTCGTTCGAATCAAAGCCACAACTCATTACTCGTAATTAATCCGTTATTCGGGTATTCATGCAACTAATTAAACGACAAAAATTGCTGAATTGTTTGGAAAAACTCAAACGCAAAACAACATGATATTCGATTGCGTTCCGGAAATGTAATAATTTCGAGTCTGAGAAACGATACTTTTTTTCCGAAAAAATTGTTTGCTTTGAAGATAACTGAGCCGATCGAGTCTTGTAACAAGATAGAATTATTCAGCTTTTCAAATGAGCCCTCGTTATCTCGTTTTTGTGAAACTGAAACCCGCATTAATTGAGCAAGATACTGCACATAATGGAGATAATGCAAGAGTAAGGCGTGTGTACTGTATTGACGGCACAACTAATGCCAAATTGGAAGCGAATTAGCAAAACATCAAACATAGGCTCGAAAATCAAGTTTGAAGACGAAGTTTATTAATATGTCGACGAAAATCGAGTCCAAACTCTCGGTCGACCTCCTCTTCGGTGCGAAGAAATAATGCATTGATTGAAAAAAATGAGACAACAAGTTGTTTCCCAATCAAACAAAATTTTACACAGAAAAAAGCGTCCTTTAAATCACTTTAAAAATACATAAAACTTTAATTTTTAAAAATATCCATTAAGTAAGTGAAGAGAAAAAGTTTTTTATATAAAAAAATGTCGAATATATTAAATTTTAAAGTATGTCATGAAATAGTTTTAGCAAGAAAAAACCGAATAATCCTGTAATAACGTGCGGAATATTTATATATAATTTTCAATGTCACGAACCAATCAAACATAAGACAAGACTTGTTTTTCAAAGGAGAAAAACTTCGAAAACGTACAGTACATACAAATACGGTATACATTCGCGTATAGGCCTGTTGTGCGAAAAGTTTTTAATTCGATATATGAGGTAAGGATTGGATTCGCAAAACGCGATTCGCTTTTTGTCGAAAACTATTTTTAGTGCAATATTTCATCGATTATAGCGTTTAATTGCAATCAATGGCATTCAATGGCATTCATGTGAATTGCGATTGAATTGCAAACAAGAAAAGACTCGAAATTCCGTTTTTGCAAAATACTAATCAAATGATTCATATATTTGTTTAGATGAAGGCATAAGATGGAGAAAAAGCGGAAAACAAATTAAATAAGTTTTAAGTTTAATGAAAAACATGACTCAGATTGTGATGAATAGCGAACTAATGAGCGAATTGTATGCATTTCTGCGAATATGATACCCCATTGAATGCAAATGCAGATTACACTTCACAGACAATTGAAATAATTAGCAATTGCTTAACGAAATGCTTAACGAAATTTTCGATCGAAATTCGCAAACAATTCACACAACAAATTGTGGTCGAAAAGTGAATTTAGAAATTGAGTGCTAATTACATAACATTTTAATGTTTGAAGTAATTGAAAGAATGAAAAAGCCATTAATCAAAGCCTACGGACTAACGGGTTATATATGCCGTTCAGAAACACATATTTCGTGAAGAATTGAAATTTTACTTAAAAACTAAAATAATAGGAAAAAGAGATTTGTGTTCGAAGATTGCGTGAAGATTAGTGACTCATATACTGTGTATCTAAATCTTTTCGAGACTAGCATTTCGGTGATTATCACTTTTTTTTTTCGCTAATTTTCGCCAAAATTATTACTGAATAATAGAAAAATAAAACGAGTTTTTCGTTTCGAGCACTGAATTAATACATTAACTGAGAATTTAATTGCAATTAAATTTATTTCGGGTTTTATTAAATGATAAAAAGTGAGACAAAAACCCGTCCGATTCGAGCCGAACATAACGTAGTGAACGAATAGCACGAAAAAAGGTATTTATGTTGTATTTTGTGTCTCGATATGGAAATTATGAATTGGAAATGTTTGGCTCGACTCAGGGATCGGTTGTATGCATGACATTGACTGAGGAAGCGCTGACACAACAAAAGACTTCCCGTTCGGTCGCGTCGAGTGACGGATATTTGTGAAGCGCATCGATGAGTGCACTCATACATGCACTCAGACACAGGCCCAGGCGTACAGTAGACTGAGCCGAATGGCCTGTCAGCGACATTACATAACATTCACAAAAACATCATTCGATAGCCAATAAAAGGCTATAAAAAGGACAGCGTTTTCGAAGAATGCAATGTTTTCCCAGTTTTTCATATCGTATATCAATTCAATTCAATTGCATTGAAAGCTACAAAAAAAGTTCAATCTTCTCGATCATTACAATGGGAGCGAAAGTCATTTTAACGACAAATATGAACAATATTCTCATCTTTCTATGCAATGCACTATAAAATTGATCCGAAAATGTCTGCACATATTATCTAACACTTCAACAAAATTTCATTAAAGGCTAATGTATTGTAATTCAACGCAAAAAACGAAATCATTAACTAAACAAACGTTTCCACAAAATACGAGTTCAAAAAAATTATAATTAATTTTTTCCTGAAATTAGCCGAAAAACGAACAGAAGATCTAATAATAAAAAAGTTGACAAAAGTTAACGCAATTAAACAGAATTCGAATGCATTTTACAAATGAATTGCGAATTTTGATCAGATATTGATAGTAACGGTTGAGTCAATACGTCTTTTCGAGACTACAATCACATTCACGTCAAACAAGTTTTGAGTTCAACGCTAAACAAAATACAGTTAAGAATCAGTTAATTCTATTCAACGTTTCATTATTATTAAATCAACGAATAAAATGCGCAAAAATTGCTTGATAAAAAATCTGAAAAACGAAAAACAGTTTCATTTAATGGCGCAAAAATATTCATAAAATAAAACAACATTTTTAAATATTTGACACAAATCCTAGATTGAAGTTATGGTGAGTTAACAATAATAATAAAAAAATTTCTATAAAATAATCACTAGTTTTCTGAGAAAACTTATCTAACGCTGAGAGAAAAAATTGATTCGAAATCTTAATAATTCGGTTTAAGCTATTTTTAACGGAATATAGTGTTGGAAACTAATTATCAAAAATTAATTAATAAATTTAAAAATAAAGAACAAAACAATCAATAAAAATATCGGTTTTAGAAATGGGTTAAAAAGATTGCTTAACATGTCTTACGAGGAGTAGTACTTCGACTAAAGTGTTTGAAATGATGTATAAAGAAGTTCAAAGACATTGGAAGAGAGATATTAATCAAAGCGTTGGTTCGCAAAAAGCTATATAAAAAATGATTGAATCACTTAAACAATTGAATTGTAATTAGATTTTTGCGATGAGGAGTAAAAAATTTGTCTCAAACTATGAACTACTTTAACGACTAATTTGAATCGCTTTGAAAAGTAATGGAGAAAAACGTTTAAACGCTTTGATTGGATTTGAATGAAAGGCATCAATAGCTGTAAAAACTTAATAAGTTTAGTCATAAAAAGCAAAATAAAAAATCGTTTCCAATCAAAAACAGCAATTAGAGACAACTAGCAGTCGAATGACAACTCGAAGCCAATTAATCAATAAAAATAAACAAATATTAAACCGATTTCGTACTGCATTAGAGCGGAGACAGCCTTTAAATAACGATTTTATGGATCAATTCGAGTCCAACATTGAGGCCATAATTATATGATAATTGCCTTTAAAGACAATCAAATCAATGGGAACTCAAACTTCACTTCAAATACACTAAACAGTTATATAAGAAAAAAAAAGTTTAATAACAAATATAACAAATAATCGAATCAAACGAAACGAAAATAGCAGATAAACTAATTGACATAAAAGTGACACAAAAAGCAAATAATTAAATCTCAACAAAACGTAGACTTGAGATAAAATTATACCAAAAAAGTCTCAATTAAATGCATAAAATCATAAATAAAGGAAAAACTTTTGCATAACTCCGACAACAACTGAAAGGCAAAACATTTTTTGTCTAACAATTTGTTCGGAAAAAAAGAAATAAAATTATATTATATCCAAATAAAAGTTGAGAAAAAACATAAATAAAATATTTGTGCAAAAAAGGCTTAAACCCTATTATATAATAAGACAAACAAAATGTTTGCAAAAAATATTTTGTAATATTTAGTGGTTAGTGGCGTTCAGACCAGTAGTTCAAAGGCAAACGCATTCAAAGCAGACATACATTTGAGCCAAACGTATGTTTTTTAATTGAACCGAAAGATAGAGAAAAAACATAAAACAGAATCGTATTGAAGAAAATTTTGGTTCAATGACTAAATGGGTCACAAAATGCAAAGAAAAAAATTATTAGTTATATGTTTGGCTGCCGTTGTTCCCTCCAAACAGACACCGATTGCTAAACAAATGAGGTATTGAGAGCTAAAAATAAACTCGAATTTTCTCCAATGTTTGCCATTAATTCAATAACTGGCGAATCGACTAAATTATGATTACATTTCAATGACAAACAAATCCGAAAATCCAAAACCCAATGCAAACGCAAACAGTACTCGAAATGCAAAGATTGTGTCAATACTTCACTCGACTTTTCACCACTTTTTGGCCTTTAATTCAATTAAACATTTTCTACAAAAATAAACAGATTTTTATTGAGAAATATCATTAAAACGGAAAACTTTTTTTCTTTAGTCGATTCAAATCGGTTGGCAAACAAAACAAATGAAATAATGATTATAATTAAAAACACTTTTGTCTTGTCTTTTGTAAAGCGATATCAAATAGAAAAATACAAAAATATTTAATTAAAAAGCAATTCATTTGAGAAGACATTCAAACGAGTGGTTGGAAAACGAAATGAAGAAATTGTTTCTCAAAAACGATATTTCGATATAACGTAATATGAGAACAGAACGTAAGACAAGAATATAATCGTTTAGTTAGTATTGAGACGAACCTTGAGTTGAGTTAATTGTAATGAATTGTAATAAAAGTAATGTCAGAATTGAACCAAAGCTGAGGTTAGGAACGATTAAACGGATTGCCTTCGACTTAAGTGACATTTTAAACTAATTGTCAGTTAAATAGTGTTTTACTAATTATTAAGTATAAAAATTTTCGCCGCAGACGAGTCGCTCGGGTCGTAGATCTGGTCGTAGATCTGGAGCACAAAATCCAAATTCAATGCAGTTTTTAAGTAAAGAAAACAATCAATAAATGCAAACAAAGAGACGATTATTAATAACTGTTGAGTCAAACGATTCGCGAATTACTTATTAATTCAATAATAACTTAAAGCAAAACAAAATTAAAGCGAAAAAACTTTTCGGAGAAAAATGAGAATCAAATTAAGTGTACATTAAGTCGATATTTCGGACGTATTTTAAACTATTGGTAAACAAAAGCGATTAACGAATTGGACGTAAAGTTTCTTTAAGTCGAAAACACAATAATAAATGAGATTTTAAAGAGTTTTTGATTGGATTTGAATCACATTTTTCGGTCAAAACTCTAATTAGCGGTTAGAGTGCGAGTGAGTGTACGGTATGTACGGAATCGTCGAAATCAATGGGCAATCACTTCACTGCTGGTCTGTTGTGTCCATTCTATTCGCCATTCGTTTCAATCACATTATGGCTGACATTGAGAACAAAACTGAATTCAATATATTTTAAAATTCAGTCCGAAATTCATAGCCATTCAGAGGCAGTGAAACGCATTGAAAGCCAGCGCTTGAGTCCAACACAACTATCAACTGTCAAAATGGTTTAACTCAGATAATACTCACTCACTATAGGCTGAGAGCCGTCACCAGCACTCGCAACGTCACCAGCAGTTGAGGCGAACGCACGGCTGCGCACTCTCTCGCACATAGACTCGCACTCAGACCCGCACTCGCACTCACACACAGACACTCTCTCAACCGAACCGCGAGAATAGCGGTCAACAGTGAGGCTCTGTTTGCCAAACGAGTTCTCAAAACTATACACAAACTCAAAGTCGAAAGACTGCCAAACTGTGCGAAAGTCTCTCTTCGAACCTCTTCTCTAATCCCCTCTTATAGTGAACTCTGGTGTCGAGTTACACAGATGCATTCTTGGCATATCTCCACTTTGCTAATTCATTTCTATTTTACAATCGATTAATAATTAATACATAATTAATTAATACTATATATGCTTTTGCTAAATAACAGTTAATTGACAATGCATAACTTGGAAATTTAATTCATAATGATAAATCAATATCCGTGGAGAATATTGTTAGAAATTCACATGATGAGTTTGTTCGACGCAAAACTTGAGCATGCTTAATTTAGTTTACATTCGAAACGACGTCAAAGTTTGTGTCGAATTCTCTGAAAAGCATATTCGACGAAACGAACAGTTCTGGTGTCGGTTACAGCGAATTCTTGCAAAAAACTGCAATAAATAATAGCAATGTACATTTTTATGTCAGTTAAGAGTAAGGAAACAAAATCTGAAACTTTTTTATCTTAACATAACATTGCATTTCCAACAAATTTCTCAGTATTTCAACCAATTTAATGCAGTAAAATGGAAACATCTTGTTATTTTTTGTACTAATATTTTAAGTTTAAATTTTAAGCTACAGTATTAAAATATTTAAAAATAATTTTTGATTGTAGCATATTTTAAAGATAAAATTATTACTGTAGATTTAATTTTTTTTAATTCGAATTTGTGTTAAGGTTAAATTCTTTCCATTACAATATTAAAATTAACATTGTATGATCATTTAATATTTTGCATGAATAATTAACTTTAATAATTGCTATTATTACTAAACAATATATTAAATATTAATAGTTTGTAATTTCTAAGTAGCTTTACTTGTTTAAAAAGACCTAATCATGGTAAAACAATAATAAATACTAAATGTGATAATTATTTTAATAGAGAATTATATGAATGAAATACTGAATGAAATAATAAAAAGTAAATTTCGATATTCTATAGAATCGGAAGTTCAGTACAAATGTATGAATTGATGATATTTTCGAAACATCTGTCAATTCATTCTATTTGAGGCACAACTCAAACGCGTCGGTGAGAGCCGCGCGACCGACGGCCAGTCATTCCCGGATAGACTTCATTGACTTTGAGGTTGACTTTCGAAAGGGGTTTACTCATACGCCCGACATACTTGGCCCAGGGCCTGCGGGCCTGTCGGCGCTTGACTTCGGCTGTGCCCGCGTCCCACGCCATCACATCCTCGAACTGACCGCCGGTCGGAATGCAGAGCTGGGCGTCGGTGTCCTCTACCCGATTCACGCGACAGATCCGGAGTGTCCAGAATGTATGGTTAGCGGCGCTCTTGAGAAATATCACCATGCCTGATTCGCTGTCGACGAGTCGGTGCAGGTTTGGCGACTCTGACAGCGACTGCTTCTTCTCGACCACCAGTCGGTTGACGTCGAACTCCTCGCCCTCTTCCTCGTCGTAGAAGCAGAAGTAAGGCCTGAGCGCGAAGGCGACGAAAGCGCCGGATTGGAAGAGTGTGTACACGTGGTTGCGGCTGTAGTCCGAGTGCAAGAACTGGCGCCCAATGTCTACCATTATTAGTGATGTGTTTTCGGGCACATAGATGCCAACCCTCTTCATACCGAAGTTCTCAACCTCCAGGAGCGTCGTGATGTCGCCCGAGAGCCACACTTTGTGAAAGCCCGGGTGCGTCTCCTTCTCGCTCATGTCGTAACGCGTCCAACGCCTGCTGACGGTGTGGGTCATAGAGACCGTCATTCCGATGATCAGTTCATCCGGTTTTTCACCGTCTAATCGGGGAATGACATTATGCACACACCCGGGTAGGCCAACCAGCTTCTGCTCTGGCATTCCTCTGC
>JAQIXC010000092.1:0-50713 GCA_034697605.1 Metabelba pulverosa
ATATCAAGTTATAAATTGATTAAAATCGCAAGTTACAGTGTATTCTCGTGTATAGTGCAAGGTGAGAGCAGAGTAAAATGAGAGCATAGTGAACACCTCGCGAAGTGAATGACTAGCATAGCGAGTGAGAGCATTGTGAACACTAGCAAAGTAAGTGAGAGCACAGTCATAGGAAACCCTTTATTTTACTTAAACCTCATATAATATACTCTTAAATATTTTATTTATTTCTTAACAACATTGCAGTTAATTATAAAAGGGTTTAAATTTTCGTTGCGATTAGATTTGCGTTGAAATAAGTGTTTAAGTCATTTGGCGATTAATTTCTAGAACTGTAGACAAAAACCGATTTTTAATCAAAACTTTGCGTAAAAAGCATTTCATTTGAATTGCAATAAAAGACTTAAATCCCGTAAAACCGAAACCAATACTAATCGCGAGTCTTGTGTCGAAAGCGTGCGCCGATGGGTACCCGCAGAACGACTTCGACGACTGTCTGCGCAAACGGGCGGCGCTGTGGGTGTACGGCAGCTCGAAGGCACTGTACGCGAACCGAATCTCATTCATGTTCGACCTGCACGGGCCGTCCACTCTCATCGACACGGCCTGCTCGTCGTCGATGGTGGCGCTGCAGAACGCCGTGGCCGAGATGCGCACCGGCAACTGCGAAATGGCGATCGTGGGCACCGGCAACCTGGTGCAGGCGCCCTTCTCCAACCACGTCTACACGTCGATCGGTCTGTTGGCCTCCGACGGCAAGTGCAAAGTGTGGGACAAACGCGCCGACGGTTTCGTCCGCTCCGAGACTGTCGGCTGTCTTCTGCTGCAGCGCCGCTCTCAGGCCCGGAGAGTGTACGCGACGGTACTTCACGCCAAGACCAACACCGATGGCTTCAAATCGATTGGTCTGTTCTCTCCGTTTTGGTTAAGACAAAGGGATCTCATGATTGAGACCTATCAAGAGGCCGGTGTTGACCCGAATGACATCAAGTTTTTCGAATCGCACGGCACCGGCACTAACGTCGGTGACCCTCAAGAGGCCAAAGCTATTGCCGACGCCTACTGTCGCGACAGAAAAGTATTGAATTTATTTGAATTTCGAAATTATATTCAAAACATTAACCGAATGATTGGTTTGCACTTAAGGAACCACTGCTTTTAGGGGCCGTGAAGAGCAACTTAGGCCACTCGGAGGGCTCGTCGGGCCTGAACTCAATCGGGAAAGTGATCGTAATGTTCGAAAACAAGTGCATTCCGGCGAACCTGCACTTCCAAGAGGCCAAACCCGAGATTGAGGTCATTTGCGACAAAACACTGATTCCGGTCGTGAAGAACACGCCATTCGATTCGGGTATAGTCGGCGTCAACTCGTTCGGTGTGGGCGGAGTGAACGCACACGCATTGCTCAAGTCTTGGGACAAAGAGCCGGCGCCCGACGCCACCAATATAGTGGACCCGATATCACGATTGGTGAACATCTGCGGTCGCAGTCAGTCGGCTATTAATCATATTTTCGATTTCATTGAGAAAAACCCGCAAAAGGCTAACCGAGACTTCTTGGGTCTTATCGGCGAACCCATGAAATCTCAAGCGCCTAAAGGTTCGGCTGGTTTTCCGTTCAGGGGTTATATGATTATAAAGGAAGAGACTAAAGAAGACGGAACTAAGCACTTGAACTATGGCCACAAATCCATAACCAGCGCCGGTATGTTGTCCTTCCCTACAATTCATAGACTTGACTCTAAACGCGGAATGTCTTCACAGGTCGAGGCAACCAAATCTGGCTTTGCTTCTCAGGAATGGGCAGTCAGTGGACAGGAATGGCCAAACCATTGATGCAGATCCCGGTCTTCGCCGAATCGCTGTACGCGAGTGCCGAAGCGCTCAAACCCGTCGGCTTTGATTTGATGCAACTGTTGTTGAGTGAAGACAAGGAGGAGTTGAAGAAGAATGTGACGAATCCTTTTGTGGCCATAACCGCAATGCAAATCGCGTTATTCGATTTGCTCTCTTTGCTCGGCATTCAATACGAGGGCATAATAGGCCACTCGTTCGGCGAAGTCGGCTGTGCCTACGCCGACAAGTGTCTGACTCGAGAGCAGGCGATACTCACCGCTTACTGGAGGGGAAAGATCGTCGAAACGGCAAAACTGCCCAAAGGTTTGCATTTGAATTAAATTTTTGAGTTTTAATTTTAATCAATTAATTCGAAAATTCAATCCGAATGTCAGGAATGTTAGCGGCAGTGGGCTTGTCGTGGGAGGAGACCATCAAGCGCTGTCCGGACGGCATCGTCGCCGCCTGTCATAACGGCAGCGATTCGGTGACCATCTCGGGTCTGACCGACAATATGCTTAAGTTCATCGAACAGTTGAAATCGGAGAACATATTCGTGCGACCGGTCACTGGCGGCGACTTCCCATATCACAGCCCATTCATGAATGTAGTCGCACCTCAACTGCTGGAAGCGCTCAGTCGAGTGATTCCCAAACCGAAGATGCGCTCCGAGAAGTGGGTCTCGACTTCGATCGCCGAAGACCAACAAAACCTATTGTCCGCTAAGTTTGCGTCAGGTATTCGACAATTGAGTTAACTTCGGAATAAAATTGTTTAAAAATCGATTGATATTTAGGCGAATACTTCACAAACAATTTGATAAGTCCTGTGCTCTTCAACGAGGGTATGAGACAAGTGCCCAAATACGCGAATGTCATTGAAGTGGCGCCGCATTCGCTCTTCGAGTCCATATTTAAGCGCTGCTTCCCGTCCCTCACCTACTCGGGTCTCATGAAGCGCACCGAAGCCGACAATTTGGAGTTCTTTTTGTCGGCAATCGGACGGTTGTATTGCTTGGGAATCAATCCGTGTATTGAGAACTTGTACCCAAAGGTCGAGTATCCGGTTTCTCGCGGCACCCAATCGTTCGGTTCACTCATCCAATGGGATCACAGCGCCTCCCATGAGGTCCGCAAATACCCCGAATACCACAATTACGGAACGGCATCCGACTATACCATGAAGTTCTCGATTACGGACGCCGACTGGTCTTTCCTCAGAGACCACGCCATCGACGGCAGAATCCTATTCCCGGCCACTGGTTATCTGATGCTGGCCTGGAGACGGTTTGCTGCTCTTAAGGGCCAGCCCTGGAATCGGACGCCTATTGTCTTCGAGAACGTCCGGTACGACTGAGTGACTGAATATTAGCCCAAATATTGGTTTTTATATAACTTTTTATATTATTTATCGAATAAACAGATTCTTTAGACCGACTCTACTCTCAGAGGGAAATGAAGTGAAATTTACGGTTAGAATACTCGACGGAACGGGAGATTTCACTATATCTGAAGGCAATCAGATCGCGGCCACCGGTCGAGTGTCTTCGCCCGAAGAGGATATGTTTGAATTTCAGGACCAATTGGATGAAGAGGTCGCTGAAGAGGAAGAGGAGGACGACCTGAAAGAGATTCTTACGAATAAAGACATTTACAAAGAGTTGCGAATTCGTGGTTACGATTACGGACCCAAATTCCAGGGCTTAGTAGAGGCCAGGGGTGACGGCAAGAGGGGTAAGGGTTTACTGCATCTGAAATAAATTGAACCGAAATTTAAATTGTGGTGTTTGTAGGCAAAGCCAAATGGACTGAGCATTGGGTCAGTTTTGTCGATTCGGTGATGCACTTGGCGCTGATGGCACTACCGATTCGCACACTTTTCATACCAATCGGCTTTCAGCGCATTGTTTGCGATCCGAACGTTATGTTTGAGTCGATAGAGTCGGCGAAGAAATTCGAAGACAAGGAACAAGTGATCGAAGAAACGAAAGACTTTTTCTACTTTAATGAAAGCAATCGCAAGAAATACGACGACAAACGGTTGGGCGAATACACCGAAGCCGATGAGTTCAGTCCCGGCGCTACTATGGTTAAGGAGTTTAATCCCAACTTAGAAGAGGACGAGAAGAGAGAGACTAATAAACTGATTACCGATAACGTGAAGGCGACGCTCAAGATGGGTGAGGAGTCGATGGCGTCCGAGTTCCTCGGCATCTCCAACTTCGCCCTCGAGAAGAACCCCGAAGACGAGGGCAAGGTTTCGATAGTACCCGTCGGCTTCGATCTCGACTACCGATGCATTTACACCAAAGGTCTCGAAATCAAAGGCTTCCTTCCGGTGAACGTTCCGCGAAGACCCGGACAACAGGGACTGGTCCTCGAGAAGTATGAATTCGTGCCAAACATTGAAGACAATGCCATTGAATCGATTGAGAAGAAGAGTTTAGTCGAGTACATACAGGTGTGTTGCGCACTCGGCCAACGACTCACCGAAATGAGTCCGAAGGTCAACAAACTTAAGATGAATGGATATAAGATGGCCGACGAAGACGTCATCGAGAAGTACGTCAATCGCAAAGAGGAGACCAATAATCAGGTTTTGCTGAAAGTAATCAATGAGTTGTTGGCGCTTAAGGTCGACGACAACAGTAACATAATTGTCGGCAAAGACGACAATCAAGTTGTCGAACTCGATGTCGCCATCAAACAGATCTTCGGTAAACCAGAGAACGATATATCACTCGATTATATCAATTCGATGTTCAGTTGCGAGCGATTCCTCAGACCATCGCTCGACTTGATTCTGGAGAACAGTATTGACAAGAGTTTTAAGGTTTGTTTGGTTTGAAGTTTGCGAATAGGCTTACGATTAATGGTTTTGTCATTTTGTTGACCAGATTCTCGAGATTAGTGCCAATAACCACATACTGGCGCCGACTCTCATCAACACATTGAGACGTTCGTCGATCTCTGCGCTCAACTTCGACTACACAGTCGCTAACCCGACGCCAAACACTCTGTCCGACGAACTGAAGAACTATGGCCTCAAAGTACTCGAATGGGATCTACAGAACGCGCAAAACATTATCAAAGACATGACTTCAATCGATCTGTTGGTTTGCAAAACCAATAACTCGATTGTGAATAACTGGAAGATTGAGGAACAGATCAAATCGTTTAGGGATTCCATTAAAGTATGGATTAATAACTGATTAAACAATTGTCTAAAAATTAAACCAATTTTATAGGAAAACGGGTTTTTGATGATTATTTATCGGCATATTCTGACGCCACCAGAGATCGCGACCTACGAACTGCTCGACAGACAGCCCAGGGATCAGATGCTGACCTCATTCCAGGCGGAGACGTATATAACTATAGCGGAAAAACAGGGCTTCCGACTCGTGTCGCGTAAATCGGATTCAATGACGAGTTCGCAACTCCTGTTCCGCAAACTCAGTCAACATCTGAGAGACGCCGATGTGATTGAGATTACGAGCGATGACTGCGACAAATGGGTGGAAGCGCTCAAAGAGAAAATGGCCGAAAACAAAGACGCAGACACTCCGAAGAACATATGGCTTGTGGCCAATGACTCGGCCATTAATGGCGTCATCGGTCTCTCAAATTGTCTTCGCCTCGAATCCGGTGGTCAACACATTCGCTGTATTTTCGATTTGGACAACAAATTGCCGAAAAACGTGAACTTCGATCGCTCGCCATATAGTGAGTTAAGACAATTGGATTTGTCGGCCAATATCTACCGCAACAGCCAATGGGGTTCGCTTCGGCACCTGTCGCTGCCCAGAGAGCAGGAGACCGTCCGCACCGAACACGCGTACCTCAATGTCGTGACGCGCGGCGACATGTCTTCACTCAAGTGGTTCGACGCACACCATAAGTACTTTCCCGAATTGGCCCAAAACGACAAGAGTTTGAACGAAGTCTTGTGCGATGTTTACTATTCGGCCCTTAATTTCAAAGTATTTCAAAACTAAATTCAATTTCAATCAAATATCTTAACTCTTGGTTATCACCGAAAGGATGTGGTGCTGGTGTCGGGTAAGATACAACCCGGCCCTGAGTCGGCGCTCTTCGACTGCATCATTGGCCTGGAGTTCGCCGGTCGGCGCCGAGACAGCGGCCAACGCGTGATGGGAATGGTTCCCTTCAAAGGCATTGCCACCACTCTCTTGACACACAAGGACTATCTCTGGGATGTGCCGGACAACTGGTCCCTCGAAGACGCGGCGACTATACCCGTCGTCTATACGACTGCGTATTACGCGCTCATCACTAGAGGTCAGCTGAGAGAAGGCGAGTCAGTGCTCATCCACTCGGGCGCCGGTGGCGTAGGACAGGCGGCGATCTTCATATGCCAGAGCATGGGTTGCAAAGTGTTTGTCACTGTCGGCAACAAAGAGAAGCGCGAGTTCATCATGAACAAATTCGGCATTCCTGGCCATTGCATCGGCAACTCTCACGACACCAGCTTTGAGAAGCAGTTCATGAAAGCGACGAAAGGAAAGGGCGTCGACGTTGTCCTCAACTCTCTCACCGAAGACAAACTTCAGGTTAGGCCCACTTCGGCTCACATTTCGCTCATTCGGTTCAGTCGATTGATTGCCGCAAATGCAAACAAATTCAACGAAATTACGAATTAGATTCCGATCTCTCTA
Source organism: Metabelba pulverosa (assembly GCA_034697605.1). NCBI lineage: Eukaryota > Metazoa > Arthropoda > Arachnida > Sarcoptiformes > Damaeidae > Metabelba > Metabelba pulverosa. The sequence goes on from JAQIXC010000092.1 coordinate 6,515, forward strand.
TTGTGGCAATGGTTTTGACTTAAACTTAACATTTTGTGTCGATTTTAGTCGAGTCTAATAGACACGAGTTTACAGTTTGTGGTCAAAGGTATTCTGCTGTGACTTACAGTACAGTGTAGTCTTACAATATACAGAGTATAAGTGCATAATTGCATGAAATTGTCATTTTATTGCGTTTAAAAGCAAAATGATAAAATAATGCGAGTATAGGAGTTACACAGGTACATTAAAGGTGAAATGGTTGTGTGTTATGTGGGTTATATATGGCTCATATTTAGACTTTTTCCCAATCGATGTCTAAATTCTCAATTAATCCCTTTTATTGAGAATATTAGTAATGTTTTTGATTTGATAGTTAGCGTCCGAAACGAATTGCTTGAATAGGAGAGCGTATGTATAGATGAAGACTACGATTTGCGCCATAAAGTCTCGATTTAAATTAACCAAGTTTAGAAGTGTGAAGTTGGCCGGAATGGCCAGTAAGCCCGGCATCATTAGTTGCAGCTGTAGTTAAAAAGATAACTTGATTAGCACGCTTAGAAGTTGAGGTTAGTTGTAGGCATACCTCCTCATAATAAATAGCATTTCTCGACTCGGGATCTGTTGACAAGACATAGGCATAGAGTTTGCTCTTAGTGTCGGTCGAGTCTTCCGTCACATCTGAGGTCTGTTTGATTGTATAGAACAACGAGAATATCATCAAAACAATGAACGCCAGCGTCAGTAACACCTTCTCTATCGTTCGGTCCGACTCTTCGTTGATTAGACTCAATAACTCTTCGATTTCGGTGACAATACCGAAGATTAGAAGAACAAAATAGCCGAATATGAAGATATTGAAGATGTCGTCGATATTCTTCACCGCTTCCAAGTTATCCCTATACCTGACAATTCAAATCAATTCCACATTAATTCGCATTTTTTAAATTCAAGCAATTTAATTTAAAGTCATTTTGAGCAAGTTAGTTCAGCAAAAATAAGCTTGCTAGCCTAGAGTTTAATTTTTTATGTAAGTAATCAGAAATGTCACCATATTTTGATGATTTCCAAGTGTTTAATGTCTGGAAGAGTCTCGCGTGTTCTGAGAGTATCAATGTAGAAATTAAGATGCTCGAATTTAAACTTCATAATCCAACAAAAGGCGATATATAAAACCATTACGAATAGCACGACGTATAGGGAATAGAGTGCAATGAAGCTGAAGATCTTGTCCGTCCAGAGAGTGCCCGAATCGGTGTTGAAGGCGACGACAATAATGACCGCAATATAAGAGAGACATAAGACGAGTAGAGAGAAGACGAAAACCGTGAGAAACGTGAGACGGACTTTGTATTTCATTTTGAAGTACTTGTAGTGCATTAGTATCGTCTGATCCAATTCGGGTGTCCTGTCCAAGTCGAAGATGAGGCGCCGAAGCTTCTTGCGGTGGATCCAAATCAGGTCCAATGCCAGTACACCCGACAGACTGTAGAGGAACGTAAATATCTCATCCCATAAGTGGTCGGTCAGTGTTCCCAATTCGAAGATGTGGTACAACACGCGACACAACCAGAAGCCGCAGATTAGATGGATTAGTGTCACCACACAAAACGAGTAGATCTGCCGAACGAATAGAGTGAAACAATATAGAAATTAACAAATTGATAGTTTAAACAGCAATACATTGAGCAATCCGTGTCGACTCAAGTGCCGAAACTTGGAGTCGGGTTTCTTGAGGCAGTAGCTGATCGGCGCACCGGTCAGTGAGAAGGGATACAAAACCCGTCGAAGTATTTCATAATAACTGAATTCACTTTTCACGTCATTGAAGTTGATTTCGGTCTTCGCGTCAGATATGGATCGAATGTCTTCGTCGTCTTCTGGTTCTGCAATTCTCACGCCATTCCCTTCACTGCTATCCCTGTCCTCCGATTCCTCCGAACCTTTACTCGAGTTATAGACCACCACATCATTCACTGTTAGATGAATTTGTTTATTGTTTTTATTATTCATCTATTTTATTGATTTATATTGAAATTAAAAGCATAACAAATTCAAAATACAAAACAATTACATAAAAGCGAATATATTTTGATAATTGCTTTGAGACGCTGTTATCAGTGAATACTTTGAATGCATTGCTTTCGACATTCAATAAGTAATTATTTGTTTAACAAAATGATTAGATTAAGAAAATAACTTTAAATAAGTTCTTACAAAAAAAAAAAACTTACCTGGTATTACAATAATCTGGTTAACTTAACTTATACACTTGAAGTTAATCGAAGCTAATCAAATTACAGCAGTGTATATTTAATGAATAATTGTGTTTTCCATGTCGTAGGCGTCCGTGCGATGTCTGGCCGCAAACGGCCGGTTCCTCGAGATCGGCAAATATGATATGCAAATGAACAAGAATTTGGGTTTATTTGCATTTCTTAATAACATTACATTCCATGGCGTGGGTCTCGACTGCATCTTCAGAGAGGGTCCCAACTCTCGACAATTGAAGCAATTTATGTCTGAAATGACTTCTCTTCTCGACGATGGCATCAAAAAAGGTGTCGTTCGGCCGATTGAGAAGACGGTGTTTGCCAAGACTGAGGCCGAGGAGGCGTTTCGGTATATGACAACCGGCAAACACGTCGGTAAAGTTCTCATTAAGATTAGGGACGAAGAGTCGGATAAATTGCAAACTATTCCGAAAGCGCTTACCGTTGAGGCGACCACTAGAACGTGGTTTCATCCCTCGAAGGTATGTCTCTTCAGATATAGTCAATGATGTGATTTAACTCTTCTTTAAACTTAATCCAAATAACGTTTTGATAATTAATAGGTTTTCATAATAACCGGAGGGTTAGGAGGTTTTGGCCTGGAGTTGGCCTATTGGATGGTACTGAGAGGGGCGAAGAAGTTGGTGCTTACCTCGAGAACAGGTGTGAAAACGCCGTACCAACAGCTCTATTTGAAACGATTCCGAAAGTTCGGTAAACTTATCGAAGAATATCGAATCGATATATCGGTTTCGACCGCAAACGCCAGTACTCTGGACGGCGCCAACAAACTGATCGACGAGTCGAACGCCATCGGACCCGTCGGCGGTCTCTTCAATCTGGCAATGGTTCTGAAGGACGCGCTTATAGAGAACCAAACAGTCGACACATTCGATGAGGTCTGTCGACCGAAGCTCAATGGCCTCAAGCACTTGGACGAAGTGACGCGACAAAAGTGCCCGCAATTGGACTATTTTGTCGCCTTCTCTTCGCTGACGGCCGGCCGCGGAAACGGCAGTCAATCGAACTATGGTTTTGCCAACTCTGCGATGGAAAGGATTTGCGAACGACGTCGCGCCGACGGTTTGGCTCTTATCCGAAACATTCGCAACAAAATAATTAATACATTTGTTTGAAATCTCAGGTTTGCCGGCGCAGGCCATCCAATGGGGGCCTATCGGCGACGTCGGTATAGTCGCGGAACAGCTACTGTCGAGTGAGGAGAAAGTGGATGCAATGAAACTGTTCGCTGGTATACATCTGCAGCGAATCGCCTCTTGTCTCGACGTATTGGACCGCTTCCTACAGATGCCGAACGCCGTCCTCTCTTCCATCGTAAAGGCCGAGAACCAAAGCGCCGGAAGTACGGGCGAGGACGAGGTGTTGAGTCAGCTGTGCGGCCACCTCGGCATTGACTCGCGGCCCGAGGACTCGACGCTCGGGGATGTGGGCCTCGACTCTATGATGGCCGTAGAGATACAGCAGAGACTCGAAAGGGATTACGAAATACATTTGGCTTTGACTGACATCAAGAAGATTACGGTCGGAGAGCTCAAGGAGTTTAGGGACGGCAACAAAGATGGTCTGAAACAATACTCGGGTGACATCAAGAAAGTGCGAACCAATCTGTCGAGTCTTCGCTTCGATATGCCGACAGATCCGACCACTCGTTTGAATGACGTCAAGACGGGTAGGGATTATGGGTTCCAAACCTTTAAGACATTAATTAATTAATTTCTGATTTCGATGGTCAGGAAAACCGGTGTTTTTCTTACCGCCAATTGAAGGCATATTCCAAACGCTGACAGATTTGGCCAAAAATATCAATCGACCCGTAATTGCGTTAAATTGGATGAAAACAATGCAAGAGTTTAAGGACATTAAGAAAGTGAGTGACTTCTACAAAGACAAGCTCAAGCAGCTCATGCCCGACGGCCACTACGACATCGTCGGCCACTCGTTTGGCGCGATTGTCGGCATTCATATGTGTCGAAAGCACGCGCCGATGGATACGCTTCTCATTCTGGACCCGTCCGACGCCGGCATTAAAGACGACTGGAGTGCCGACGAGAGGTTCGAAATACTATTCGTCTATTTGCGAGCCTTTATGCCGGAGAGGATACTCATGAGGATTCAGAAGGAGGTGATGGAGATTAAGGGTATGTCCACTCACTCACTCACTCACGCATTCATTTACTATTTATACAAATTTTAAGTCAAATTCAAGAGTTTTTAATTTTTAACTCCTTTTTATCAATGATTAGCACACTTTAGAAGTTTTTATTTTATTAAATTCAAATTAATTTTATTTTAAAACTAATTTGTAATTTAGAAAAATATTTTTTAATTGATTATATTAATGCTAAAACTTCTTAATTTAATTTAACTCCCAATTGAATGTTGCATGATACGTTGAACGTATGTTTAGGTGAGAACCAACGCATCAATAAGTTGATAGAACTGCTGAAACACTACGGCGGCAAACATCTGGTCGGCAAAGACGTGGATGAGATAATCCGCGGTTCGTTCGAAAGGGCGGAAATGATAGTTCGATATCGAAAGAAGAATATCTCGAAAATGCAAACTTTGAAACACTCGCAGACATCGAAAATGATTAAACGCAAGATTAAGAGCATTACCACTGATGTGACGGTCGTTAAGCTGTTGCGCAAAGAAGAGGAGTTCCAACGCATTCAGGACCGCATTCTCAGTGATTTCGGCATTAAACGAGAGGTTAGTTTTTGACCAAATATTTGGATTTAGTTTTTTTCAAATTTAATTAATGTGTGAATTGTGTTGAAGGACTTCGAGGGTCGCTTCGATATCCACACTATCGTCGGAAATGAGGCCGAATTCCTGTCCACACACTTGGATAGAGTGACCGAAATTATTAAAACCAAACTCTAAGATCTTACCTTTCAGTTTTTACTCATTTTTATACAAACCAACAAGTTCTTTTACCTACTATATGTATTCTTTAAATTATACAATTTATATGAAAATATTTTATAATTTGATATTTTTACTTTTACTTTGTTGTTATTTGTATTGCTTAAAATCAAAATTTACAATTGCCTTACATGTTAATTATAAATTTATATTACTGTACCATGTCATATTACAAATATGAATGTTGTACACTTTATTATACAAATATTTAGTAGTCTAATTTGAGCAATGACAAATTATGAATTTAAGTTTAAATAATTTTTAAAACTTTACAAGCATGCAATAATTCTCATATTTTATTACTTATTAAATTTTGCTCAGGTTACACAAGCCTAAAATAATGTATTTTATATATCTATTATTGGTATTATGTTTACTTTCTCATGTTTAAAATATTCAACAATTTTTATTATGAATTGATTTGTGATTTTATTATAAAATACTCTTAACTCATATGCTATACACAAATCAATAATTTATTTCTCATTTGTATTATTATTTTATTTTTCTTTTAATAAAATATTTTGTAAACTTTTTTTAAGTTATTTATTTTCAAAAATTTATAATTAAATTATATTTTATACGTTACACTCAATTGTCTGATTAGCTAATTGAGAGGTTATGGTAGCAAACAATTTAAAAATAATAAATTGATTAAAACTATGTAAATTAAATGATGAATATATTTTAACTTAATATACAGTATATTATAACTAACTTAATTTGGATATACTACATAGTGTTAAGAATAACATGGTTTAACCCTGAATTATTACGGTACTATGTGGTAACTTGATATTAAATATTGAATTGACAAGTTTTAAGTTAACATTTTCAATCAATTCGTCACAACTTCTAAATGATAGTTCAAAATGAGTGACAATATGAATTTGTATTGTTCTGTCGATGAAATTGATTTAAAGCCAATTATCAGTTTCGACGAAAAACGTGATAACGAGTTGAATGAGTTGTCTGTCGTCCGGACCCTTAAACCCGAGTCGGATATAGGCATCGAATCACTGCCTCAGCAATACGTGAACCGATCGCTAAAGAACCGAAGTTTTGGTTTTAATTTAATGCTTTTGGGACAGACAGGGGTCGGGAAGTCAACGTTAATTGACTCTCTATTTAGGTCTAAATTCAATGACAACTCGACTCGAAATCATCGACTTTCGAAAGTCAATATATTTTGCAATTATTATGATTTAAATGAAAATGAGATTAACATCAGATTAGGAGTGATTGAGTCGACGGGGTTTGGCGATCAGATCACTAATGGTTGGCTATATTTTCAAATCTATTTGTTTTTATTCTAATTTCTAATTAATTATAATTGAAATAAAAGACGAATCGTATAAACCAATTGTCGAATATATTGACCAACAATTGGAGAACTATTTAGAAGAAGAGCTAAAGACTGAGAGGAGCGCCGACTGGAGAAGCGGTGCGAATGACTCTCGAGTTCACGTCTGCCTCTATTTGATATCACCCGTCGGGCACGGCTTACGGCCAATAGATGTGATGACAATGAAGAAGTTGCACTCAAAGACCAATTTGATTCCATTGATTGCGAAGTCGGATCTGATCCGCAAATCAGAATTGGATTCATTGAAAAAGCAGATTATGTCCGAAATCGAAAGCAACGGAATCCGTATTTACCGCTTCCCGACCACTGATCCCGAAGTGGCCGAAATGAATGCCGAAAACAACCTACAGATGCCGTTTGCCGTAGTGGCCAGTAATGAGTTGGTGAGAGTTGGCGATCGGGAAGTGAGAGCTCGACAGTACCCTTGGGGTACAGTCGAAGGTAAGCATAGATTTGAAATGCTTTTGATTCGGATTTTGAATTAGTTTTGACACAATTTTGTGCGAAAGTCGAGAATAAGAGTCATTGCGATTTCGGTCGACTGCGAGATATGCTCTTAAGAGTCAATTTGAATGATTTGAAAGACACGACTCATTCACTGCATTACGAACTCTATCGGAGCCACCGATTGGATGAGTTGTGGGAAGAGAAACGAAGCGACCATTTGGCGCAAATGCAGGCGAATGAGAGGCAACTGATTAAGAAGTTTACGGCAAAACTGAAGGCCAAAGAGGTTGAGCTGAAGAGCGCCGAACAGACACTGCACGACAAGTTCGACAAATTGAGTAAAGAGAGGATTGAAGACAAACTGCGCTTTGATTTGATGCGACAGCGACTCGACGAAGACGTGCGGGTCTTGAGTCGCAGAAAGCAATTGCTGTTTATGGCCAGAAGTGCCGACTCTTTCGACCCGAAGCCCACCAGCAGTCCGAAGAACAAAAAGAAGTGAAAATCAATTAATTGTTCGACAAATTTGCTCTAATTTTTAAACAGTTTTAACAAAAATTTAATTTTAATTCATTTTTGTTAATTTTTAAATAAACTTTACCATGTTTATAGTTTAAATTTAAACTTGTTATTTATGAATTAACATGATTATAATTCTAAAAGGAGCGTAGCTCTAGTCGTCATCATCGGGTTGAACAAGAAGTTCACTTCCATTAGCAAAAGCGGGCAAATCCTCATTGATTTTGGTTGTCCTCTGTTTCGGAAGCGGCTGTTCCGCCGGCAACGGAACGCCGCCTTCAGAGGCATTCGAGATATTGTGCGGAACGTCAGCCGTACTCTCCCTTTGAATACTGATTTTGGGAACAGCGACGGGAACTCTCATCTGAGGCATACCTATGTATCCCTTTGTAAACACATAGTATATCGCGCCTACGATCAGAGCTATGGCCACAATAACACCGATAACTGTTCCAAACACCGCACCCGTCGATCCACTCGACTCTTTGTGAGCTTTTGGCAAATCTTTTGGATCTATGAAAACAAATCGAAATATTTAAATAATAATTAAACAATTAATTAGTGCCGAATCGACGCACCCATACAGTACGGCTGAGTGCCACTCCATTGGCCCGATTTGGTGCACATTCTCAGCGGAGGTCCGATTAGAAGCCTCTTGTCGTTGGGCTGAGAGACACACGAGTAATGGGCCAATGAGTCGATAATCGCAACCTCTTTGCCCTTCACTTCAAACAAATTGTCATAAGATATCTGCAGGTATTGTGCTTTTGCCGGTGCTTTCATCGAACACAAGCCCTTCTTCCGACAGGTCGGGAAGTCTCCGGCCCAGCGGCCATTGCGCCCACACGTCACCGATGCCGGTCCGACCAACTCATAGCCTATTTTAATTCGATTGGAATTATTGCAAACAATACGACAAAAGAATATAATTATGAGTGAAATGACTGCAAACCGTCGTCGCATTTGAAAGTCCATTCGTTTTTATTCGCGTTCAGAGAGGTCTGGCTGTGTAGGGGAACGTCAGGAGTGCCGCAGTCGTCCTTCGACTCCATCACCGCCAGAGAACACAGCGATATATTCTTATGAGTGTAGGACTTGTCGAACCTGTTTGGGTCGAGATAGAGGGTAACGGTGTTCTCATAGGATGTGTAGCGATAGTCACTCGACTCGAGATCACAGGTGAAGAAGAAAAATGTGCCGAATCTCGAGTGCGTGTAATCCCACGCAGACGTCAGTTCGCACTTCTTGCGTCCGAATTCGGCCGTAATTGGAGTCTTTTCCAACACTTTCGGGTCGTATATCTTTCGTTTGCCGCCGAAAAAGCCACCTGGGTGGAACATCACCACGAAGTACGTGATACTTACGCTCGAGTTGAGGTATAGCAGGAGTTTATGTTTGGCGTCGAAAGTGAATGTAGCGCACTCTCCCTTGTCTGCGTCGCGCCTATCACACAGTTAGTCAGTTAGCTTGTTCATTTTAATGTATGACTTAGTAGTTTAGTTAAATAAAATGTCATATGCACTTATAAACTTGATACAATAAATAAATTAAACAAATCATAATTAAGTAAAAAGTACTGCAGTTATAGCCAAATATTGAAACTATGGTTGAAATGCAAATACTCGACCCATTCCCTCATCAAACTGATTATCCTAATTAGTCTAGCAAAACGTATCTTGCTAGATTTTCTTTTTTCTACACATTATAATATGCTAAAATATATAAATGTTTGATTCATTTGCAAAGGAAGGTTGAGTTGAGTGCGGAAAGTGCGGGCATACGTGTAGGCGAAGTGTTGGTCCCAATTGGAGGTGGAGTTGGTCTCCTGAACGGTGTAGTCATTCCTCCAGCCGTTCTTCTTATCCATATTATACGTATAGATCGATTGCAAACTTATTTTGTTTCCGAAATTGATTGCTTAGAGTTTGGATTAATTCAAATGTCAATCAATGCATAGCCTCACCCATAACCTCCAACCCTTTTCCTACTGACCACATTTGCCAACCCTCCCTGTCCACTTGCCATTGACGCACTTTCTTTTGCCGACATCACCCGTCACCCATCGATAGGCCGATTCGCACGAGTAGTTGATTACTGTTCCGTTCGGATACCAGAGACGAAGGTCTGCCTGAGCGCCGAACAGCTGGTATTTCTGCGATGTCGTCGGTTTGGCGAACAGAGGCATTGCTGGTATTCCACAGGCCAGGGATGTCTGGTTGACTGTTGACACGATGTGAAAGAAACTGCAAGTTTGCACAAAATTTACACAGTTTAATTACCCAAGTAGCGTTACAATGCTAATATAATATAAACTAATAGCGCATTTGAATTAAACTTTCAATATATTTAATCCTATATTAAAGCATAAGTAATACAAACGTCCGGAAAGTAGTCATCTGTTTGTCGTAAACATCAACGCCTTTCAACTGATCGTAGTATTGATCACTCAGTTGGTCTTCACGTATGCAAATCGGGTCGACTCCCGACCACTTGCCGTCAGAACCGCAAACGCGGACTGAGTCGCCGATCATTATTGACTTATTGTTGTTTGCGATACACGTATACGAGACGACACTTCCGACGATTGCACTTATATTGCCGTCAAAACTGAATAAGTGCTCGAAGTTTATCTCAGAGCTGAGCGTTGGGTCGGCCGGTGTCGGCGGGAATTGGCATAAAGTGCTCGGTTTGCACACCGGGAATGTGTCCAACCTTTCAATGCGAGAACATCTCAATTTCCATATGTTTTAGTAACAATCAAATTGAAGACACCGTTAGAATGGGATTACAAACCAGTCGTTATTGAGGCCACACCTGACGTCTTCACTGCCTTCGAGTTGGAAGCCTTCGTCGCACTTATACCTGTAGTACGAGTTTCCGCTGTATTTGTTGCCACTCTTGACGAACTCCATCGTCGAGTGAAGAACGATGTCTGCGGACCCACACCTATGGAACGGCATAAACGAGTTGGTGTAGAGCCTGATCTCGCAAAGGGTCACGTCGTCGGCGTCGAACTGCACGGTAATGGCCTGCGTCTGGTCCTTCTCCCAGGCCTCGAACTTCGACTCACTCTCGAACTCCATAAAACAGGTGAGACTTAATCGGATCAATACATCCGTTTTGTTGACCAGATTTGCCGAACATTCTCTCAAATCGTTTACCTCGAATGCAAAGGCTTTGCAATTAATATTTTATTCATTTATACTAATTGCTAGTTTAACTATCATGGCTATTTGGTTTTACAGCACTAAATATTTAGTTATTTTAATAATTGTTGCAAGCCACTTTGAATAGCTATGTATAAGATGATAGAACAACTTACTTTAGAATACTTAACGATCTTGGCAATTTTCGAATTATCCAAATTAACTAAATTGCGATTTTTGTCGTATATAACAACTTCGACGTAAGAGATATGTCGCTTAGGTTTAGCCAAATGTATTAACCAGGTGTGGGGTCGGGATCTGGTGCTCGACTGCAAACATTTATCGCGCTTATAGTCTTCATAGAAAGCTGCGGTGGAGTCCCTGTTATACCATTTGCGACTGTGTTGTACCGATTTGTTCTTTATTTGATCCAAATCTATGACACTTATGGTTCCAAAGCCTAGTTCTTCCACTAAATTATTGTTTTAAATATTTTATTATTGATATAAAAAAATTATTAATTTATATAGTATTAAAAAAAACTCAACCGCATCTTGGTAAAGATCCAACCCAACGACTATTAACACATTTTCTGCTCCGATTACCAAGCAATTTTAGTTCATCCAATTGACAGTGGTAGTTAACTACATGACCCTCGTAATATACTTGCTGTACCTTGTCGATTTGAGCTAATTTTTAATGGGTAAACAATGTTTGTATAAAATATTGTATATTATATTGAGTCAGATGCTTAATTTTAAAAACTGTCATCACATTTTTTTAAACAATTTATTACAGATTATTTTACGATTGAAAACAATTTAGTTGTAACTGATTAGAAGATAGTTTATACTGTGCTTTGTAATATTATATTAAGAATTTGTATTTTGAGATTTAATAGCTAATTGAATAGACATAAGAGACTTACCATTGAAAGGAATGGCTGGTAATCCACAATCACTTACCGCTAACTTTGTATTTAAACAAATTATTAGAAATAGTTTTAGAAATAAATAATTAAATTCTTTCATTTCATTTGTGATTAAGTCTGGTCTGAAAATCTCAAATCTGTAACTCAAACCAAAATAGTGACTCAATTATAGCGAGATATTTGGTCATGCTAAAGCCGTGGTGTTTACAAACCGAAAACCTGCACAAATATTGACTGTTTAAATTTTATTACCGTACATTGAAACCATAATGATATCAGTTGCATTAAGAAATCGAATATTTAGCCATGAATAAAAATACAATATTAAATTCTAGTTAGCATGAAATAAACAATAAGCTAACTTAAAATACCACGTATGTAAATAATTAGAACTACATTGTACTTAAATATGCTGTATAGTTTATTGGGATTAACAAGGTTTGACGCGCTTGTAAATCTCAACGAATAAATTATGAGGTCTACGAAAATTGTACAATCCAAAGTTTTTAAATCTAAATTATAACTAGTTTAGATTTGAAGACAATTGATTGCTGGTCATAGTTTGCACTGAATTTTTCATTTTAACTTTTATGTGTTAGCAAAACAATATACAGCGTCAGGCTTAACTGTATGCCCAATGTGATCATAGAGTTTAAAAGTGCACTGTAGTATTACTGCATAGATTTTAAATGCAATTGTGTACAATGCGCTTCTAAAGTCTATCATTCTATTGGTCATACATTTAAGCCTGACGCTGTATACAGTAAGCAAGCATCTTTAATATACTAACAAGTACTTTATTTTCATTTACTGTTCTATCAATTTATCTGTATTTTAGTAATAATTTAATCACTCAATAGTAGTTAAAATGCGAATTCCCGCCAAACTATGACTGGCACGAATGATTTGATTATATAATAAATCTAAAAATCTAACCATGCGACAATTTCTAAATTCAGTTAAAGCTATTGAATTGCAAGTTAAGCTCAAAATTAATATCATATTAAATATTAATGCATTGCTTCGACGCGACTACAGGCCCTGAGCCCAGGCGGGTGTCATGATCTTCCATCTGGCGTTCCTCGAGAAGACGGGTCTCTGGGTTGGCGCGACGATCCACACCCAGTCGGGGTCGACCGTCAGCGGGTTCTGCCTGGCCGCTTTCTTCGGCGCAGATGACTTTCGAGTCAAGTCGGCGATAATAACCGGTTTGATATCGATTTTAGCACGTTGCTTTTTATTTTTGCTTGATTTCGCTGATTTTATTCTCTTAGATGCGATCGTCGAGTATATAGACATCGATCCAGTGGTCGAGTAGATAGGCATAGATGTCGTCGTCGTATCGGTCGCTCCGGTCGTCGTGTCTGTCACCGGCTGTGTAGTCGTATCCGTGGCTCCGGTAGTTGTTGACATCGATTGAGTTGTGTATCCTTAAAATTAAATTAACTTGTTAAACTTGTTATATAAATGAAAAGAATTAAATTTTATACGTTTCTTTAGTGTCGAATTTCTTGAATAACTGATTAAATTATACATGTACAGTTTTAAAGTGCCTGAAATAAAAAATTTCTACTTGTGGTAAGTTGTTTACACCTATACTAATCTAGCCTATATTACCTTAACCTAGTAGAATTGTGTTTTTATGTGAAAATTTTATTTATAAACTTTGAATATTGCTAATTTTAGCAAAAATATTTAATTTAATATATTTAAAGGCATTAATTCAATAAACATGTTATCGATTTATATCGAATTTATTTTGTTTTTAGGTTTAGTTACAAAGTATTAGTTAAATTAGATTTTTATATTAAATATTTATATATATGAACAGTACAGTTTAGACAGGCTTTTGAATAATGTTGAAAACTATCAATAGTTTTGTATTTATTGTTTAAATTAATTTTAGAAAAAAATGTATATAAATGATAGAAAATGTTTGCTAAGAACTGATAATAAAATGTTCATGATAGATTATTGAATAAGCAATTATCTACGATAGCCACCCATCATCTGCATCGACATTCCTCCTCTCTTACACTTACCCCCTTTGCACGGCTTTGGAGTAGTGGTCGAGTCGTCTGCCGGTTCGGTCGTCTCCTCTTCGGGTGCGGCGGTAGTTGTGGCCATTTTTTTCGACTTCTTCTTCGATGACTTCTTCGACTTATTCGACGTCTTTTTCGCCGAATTATTCGACTTTTTCTTTTTGGTCGACATCGCAGTAGTGGACGTCATATCGGCCCCATATCCGGACGGCGCGGCCGTCGTCGACGTCACGGGCTGTGCTGTCGTGCCTTCGGTCGTATAGCCCGCCGATGACGACGATCTCATTTTTTTACCTTCGGTTAGAAATTATCGAAATATTTATTCAAATATTTCAAACAATTTATTCATACCTTTCTGACTCTCAACGCTTCCCAAAAACATTACACTCAACACAAAAAGTAGCAATACACAAAATATTGTGATTCTCATTTTTGCAGACAATCTATTTGAGAATTGCTTTCAAATTAATCAAATTGTTGACGGATTGGCTCGAATGGTATGACAACTCAGTTGAGAATTCGACAAATTTTATACTCTTTTCAAAAATCAATTTTGCAATTACTTCGTTACCACAAAAGTTTAGATATATTTTCAAACAAGTTTATAAACTATTGCTTAATTTATAATGTTCACAATTATTATTGACAAACAAATTAAGTTCAAGTTTATTTTTTTAAAGTCAACTGGCCAATCTAAAAGGTTAATTATTCAGTCAATTGATATGTTTTAAATTTAGATCAAACTTTGGACTGATTAAAATAAAAGTATAAACGTATTAATAAAGATCATAAAATATTCCATGAACATCTTTTACATCTTCAACTTTAACAACTACTGGTCTAAAAATCTTTCGCAAATATAAAGTTTACTGTAAAAATCTTAAATTTTAAAACACTGTATTAGCACTTAGCATAGAGGATAATTCTATGTGTGTTAAGTAGTTAATCTATTTATGCATAAAAGTGTTAAACCGAGCAATTAAGCTACACGTGCCTAACTCTCATTTATTCCATTTTTCACTTTCTTTTTGTCAAATTCAACAATTTTCTATTTATTTAACCATGGTTGATTGGAGAAATATTTGTTTCTTTCAATAAAAACATTCTAGATAATTTTTATTTTTGTCGCTATTATGAAAATCGAAAGTGTATTTGGATTATGATTTGTTAGATATCATTGGTTTTGTGAGCATTGAGTTTAGCGTACGTGCGATGAACTGCAACTAATCGCCACATTTATTACCGGAACATTTCAATCTAGTTAACTAAATTGCAATGCTCAATCAATATTTGAGGCTAATCTGCATAATATGATCGTAAATTACTTTCGAAAATGCAAGTAAATTGCTCATGCTAATTGCGAAATGGGCTCAAATTTTGAATAGACGCAAAAATATTCACAATTGCAAACAAAATTTGAATATTTTGTAATAATACACTGCTAAATTACTTAGATTGAGATTTGAAACTCTTTATTTAATTTAATATTCATTTCAATTCTAAAATTAAAGTAAATAGAGTTTTGAAGCGAAAAAAACATTTTGTTTGAGTAAATAAAACAATATTTCAATTGAATAGAGAAGTCAATCGCAAATCACAATAATATTCGATTAAAATTCAATACAATATTCAGACAATAATTTTTGGAATGAGATTAACAGTATTTTAACGGACAATAAGTTCTCTAAAAGTCGGGGAATCGACGATATTCTCAGACGTGTTTGGCCGCCAATAACATACGTGGCTCGTCGTATGGGTGCCAACTCAGCAACGAGTCTCATAGAGGCCACTCCGACCGATATAACGAACCCATTTGATGACGTCGTGATCGTTATAATTGAGTTTCGGTTCGAAGACTTTCAGATATCGAACTTTGAGTCCCGACGGCGCGAACGGCACTTCAAAGTTCATCGAAATCGGCGGTCGGTTCCACTTCTTCTTCGTGTCGGTCAGCAGTAGCTCAATCTCGGCGCTCAGTTGGGTTTCCTTCATACCCGCCATCCGTTTGATTCTAGAAACCAAATAACGGTTTAAACAAATTCGAGACAAACGGCACAAAAAGTCATACTTCCAAACGATGGCGTTTTCGCTGGCCTTGTATTTCGCCTTTCCTTTCATACAAATAAGTTGACATCCGCTGGTGTTAAGCGGTGTCGGGATCTTCACTTCGATCTTCTGCCCGATCAGCGATGGCTTGAAGTTGGACTTAAGAACGACCTTCACCTCCATCTTCGTTCGGCCGACCTCTCGGACCAACGGAATGATGCGAAACGGGAACGAAATGTCTTTAGTTATGCGATATCTCATCAGTTCGTATTCGCCGTCGGGAGGTATGAAACTGATGGCGTGTTCCGACTCGAACTTCGACAGCTTCACGCACTGGTGGAACTGGCAGTCGTCGATAGCGATCGACGACTTGTTGGTAGTGGTGGTCGGGCGCGACGGGTCGTCCAGCGCCGCCGACTGCGTCTGTTTGCCTTTGCTCTCCATTGTTATCTTGTCGTTGATCCCGAACTTGCATTCAGGCATTCCAGACAAATACGACTTCATCACCACCTTTCCGGCTACATGTGCTGACAGCACTTGACCTGTAGATTGCAAAACAATTGTTCGTTAGTTTACAATACATTTAAACTAAAACTTTTATCAAACGCTTTATTGCAATCGAATGCAGATATGGATTGAATTGTTTGCTATTTTTTATTGTTATTAAGCATTGAATTGATTTCTAATAACAAGAGTTTAAATGCAATTCTATTATCACATGATTTCAATGCAATTAAAATGCAATCAAATAAATGCAAATCAACTGAAATGCATGTGTTTTCGGCCAAACGAAAGGTCGGATCAATTCAAGTGATAAAAGAGTGACAAACCTTGCGGTGACATCAATAGGTTCACGTATTCGAGAACATCGAGGAATAGCTCGTTCCGGCGGTATTTGATGCCTTCGCGTCGCCATCCGATCTGACCGGTCACCTGAGGTCGGGTGCGGGGAAAGGCGTTTGTTAGTCGTTCGACACTCGCTCGGCAATAGGCACTGACCTGCGACGTGATCTGACTCTGTTCCTCCTTTGTCGCCGATTTGATGCCCTGTTGAGTGATGAACGTCTTGAGAATACCGGTGTCGGTGTTCTGAGGATAGCCGAAGTCGAGGATCTCGTCGAGCAGTTCGTAGATGAGGACGAAGTTGTTCTTCACGTTCTCTTCGCTGATTTTGCCGAAGTAGCTCTGCATCACTTCGCACATCTTGAGCAGGAACTCGAAGACCATCGACGCGTTCACGTTCTGCTTAGTCACGGCCGCCAACCAGATGTTGCCCCTCTTGATGTGGAAGAAGGAGGTGCGCGCCATGTTGGTCACCGGCGAGCGCACCTGTTGGCGCGCGTGGATCACATTCACCCGAAACGCGTCCACAGCGTTGCGTCTGACCCGAGCGGACAAGCGGTTAGTTTGCGTTCAATTCATACATAAGTTAATTATTCATTCAATTAGTGCTATAATGGGTTAAAGTGTTCAATAGAGTCGGTGTTTCCGATATGAATGTATCGATCGGTAGGTAAGGAATGGCAGGTATGGGTGTGTAGGCAGAGCTGCTCACCCGATGTCATCGCGATAGACACGAGAGATGAGAACCTCTCCCTTATGGTTGTATATGAAGAGTCCGCCAATCATTGTGCCGACGGATCCGCTATTGCATTGTCGCCGCGATTCGAGTCAATCGATTTGCACTTCAATTGGATTTCAGTCTTCACTCAATTGATGAGCAAATGACTGAACGAACGAATCGATCAATAAATGGCAAAAACGCCTACTTTTCCACTCAAACACTCACTCCTCCGCTGTGCCACTCATTCGTTCATAAATTACGTTTTACTGACTTTCATATTAATTGAATGATTCGACTGTAGAATATATTACATGATTACGAAATAATTTAATTATTGCTCATTTAATCAAAGCATTTGATTGATAGTTAAACTAGACGTGCACAATTATTGTTAGATTAATCAATCATTATGCAAATCAAATGCACTGAACAAATTAGTTTCAGTCATTATTTAATATTTAAATCTAATTTTAACTTTTAAAATCTTCATTGCTTATAATTCTAACGCGTTTTAATAAGCATATCCAAATAAGTTTAAATGAATTAAATTTAATTAATGTAATCGATATAAACAAGTATATAGATAGAATTTAATTAGATAGATTAATTTATGTCTAATGTATTAACTAAAATAATAAATAAGTTTACCATAAACTCAAAAATACTATCAATTGCACAATATTTCTATCACATATGGACTGCATGCAAGTTTTAGCATGAAATTCAAACTTTTACCAAATTCGTCTAGCTATTTTCTATTATGCGCAATATATGTGCGTAAGTTTAAAAGTTAGATTTTTACCATTTACTTTTAAAATGCAAATTTTTTATACAATTATATTTGGATTAAAAGCAATAATATCGCAAAGGAGTGAAGAATCTTCGAATACAATAGTTTTCCAACGACTTAGACATTCATCCTATTATTACCATGCTCATAATAACGAAAATAATGACTATGAACCTGATTATTACGAAGAAAGCCATGAGCAATCTAATAACGAGCATTATAATCTGGTTAACTATAAAAGCCTATTGAAATCGGAATCAAAACCTCCGCAAACATTAACCAAATCGACTGCAATCGGGAAGCCTTCGGCTAAGCCGTGGCTCAAAACCGACCGCAAATCGGTGGAAGCGAATCGGCTCCAGGAGACGGTGGTCGCTCCCTATCTACAGGTGCAGGTGCGTAAACCCTCATTTAACCTTGGTAGTGTGCATATTTCGGCGACGCACGACATCGACCTGTCGGCGGCGAACTGTGGACTGCATTCGTCGCGATTCATAGTGAACGGAAAGGAGGCCAACAGTCGCTCCCATCCCTGGATCGCCGCTATCCTCTTCGACGGCGAGTTTCACTGCAGTTCTAATATAATAAACGATCGATGGGTTCTCACTGTCGCCCATGCATTCGAGTTAGTTGTCTCCTCTACTCAATCACTCTATTTGCACATTATATGCAGTAGTAATTCGACACTTCAATATAATTACAAAGTTACATTTTGCAGAGCTACGCGGGACCCCGAGCATTATTCGATACGAGTTGGTCACACCCAGGTAGTTAAGGGCAAGGACTACAAAGTGGAGAGAGTGTTCGTTCACGAGCGCTATAATGCCGACGGCTTTAAGGGATCGGATATAACACTATTGAAAATTAAGAGCAAAATAAAAATGAGTCGAAGTGTTCAACCGATATGTCTTCCGAAGCCATTCGAAGAACCGGACAGTAAGTCAGCGCTTGTCGTCGCCGGTTGGGGTCTTCTTAAATATGGCGGCACTCTGGCCAAGGAGTTACGACAGGCTAAGCTCAATATTGCACCACTCAATACATGTGCTCTCAAGTATAATAGTATTAGCTATAAAGTGTACATGTCACAAATTTGCACTTTTAACCCGGGCAAAGATGCTTGTCAGGTAATGCTTTTAGAAATTATACTAATTAGTATATTTAACTTTATTTCTACATTAAAGGGAGATTCAGGCGGTCCGGCTGTTGAGACAATTCAGGGTAAAATTAATTAGATAAATTTTAAATGTATTTAAAATTAATTTAAACTATCTAGGTAAAAATTATTTGGTTGGTCTTGTCTCATATGGTTATAAATGTGCAGGTAAATATAGTATTATCAATTTGAATTAATAATTATTATTAATTTATTTTATACTGTATAGAAGAATATCCCGGAGTATTTACTAAAGTGTCATATTTTATAAACTGGATACAAAATATTATCCAAAATAATTAACTTTTTGAATAAATTTTTAAGTTAATAAATACATATTGCTACATTATATAATTTGCTTAATATAATATGGATTTGCTATTTGATAATATAGTATAGTATAAATTATAGCATATTTATAAATAAAAAAATAATATTATTATTAAAAAAAATAAAATATTATAATATTAATGAAGTTTATAAAAAGACTAACATTAAAATGTTTGCTGAAATATTAGATTAAATAGTTTGTTTATTATTGAAGTGTTTATAGCATGCAATATGCTTCACCATTTACGCAATTAATTGTTATTAATTAATCGTTAATTAGTTTTCTTTCCAATTCAAGTATGGATTCAAATCCACAATTTCATAATGAAATTTAAGTTTTTGTTTAAATTGTTATTTCAATTAATAATACTATTTTTATGCATCAATTCCTGTAAGAAATTTAATTTATTTTATCTTGTATAATTTAAATAATAACAATTATTAATAATTAATTAATACTTTAAAACATAACCGAAAGTCGCTTTCAAAGTCAAATCGGAGGATAAAATAGCGAGAAATCTGAAGCGAAAACATAACACATCTACTTATTACAGAGGAGACACAAATAAGTACATGCCAAATTATTATTCCAATTTGTGGGTTACAAACCGGCCCAGGTCGAGCTACCGGCGCAGAATGGCACCGCCTGACAATGACACGACGCCACTGCTCATCGATACGGGCAATGATATCAAGAAGCGATGGCTTAAAGTAGACAAACAGTCGATTGTCGACAACGCAAACGCCGAGCAAATTGTGTCTCTCGACAGTAGAAACGCTACGAACGACACAATCCCTATCGAAGAGATCCTAATATCGGATCCATATTGTGGACAACAGGCAAACAGAAGGATAGTAAACGGCAGGAAAGTGCGGGAAGGCTCTCACCCGTGGATCGCCGGCATTCGCAAGAATAACCGAACCTTTTGTGCCGGTGTTATCATCGATGAGCACTGGGTTCTCACGGCTGCCCACTGTCTGATGAGGTCTCGTATAACCTAAGCAATAATATCCTATTTTACTAATAGTCTAATATTTAAATGTTTAAAACACTATTGATTTTGAGTTAAGTTGTTATTTTCTCTTTTTAACATAAAATTGTAGATTGCTAAAAATAGTTAAAACATAATTTGAATTAATTAATAACTTAGTCAAATTACCGATATTGTTTTACTTTGAAATAAACTAACCAGATTTAATATGAATTATATGATTAGTATAAATTTAGTGCTAATTTTATTCCTATTATATTATTGTGAAATTTAATCATGTATAATTTATGAAATGAATTTGCAGAGTTTTAGTGACGACAGACCTATTCGTGCGCGTGGGTAGTCTAGACCGAGACAAGGGCGAGGACTACGAAGTGGGCACAGTGTCAATACACCCGCGCTTTAATGCCGACCAAATGCTTAACTCCGATATATGTCTCCTGAAAACGTATAAACCGATTGCACTCAACCATATCGTACAACCAATCTGTTTGCCACCTATTTTGTACTCACAAACCAAGTTTAAACGTCTCACTATTGCCGGTTGGGGTCGAATCGAAGCCGCGCCGACCAATCCCTACGAGAAGAGACGCAAACCGCCGAACCGTCTGCACGAAGTCGAACTCGACGTAACGGACCCTCAAGACTGCCATCGGATTTATGCGAAGCGAAAGTTTTCGATTTATAACTCGCAAATGTGCACCTGGACTAAACATAAAGATTCATGCCAGGTTAGATTAATTCCTATCTAATATTTATATATTCATCCTTTGATCCTCGTTATTTTTAGGGCGATTCTGGTGCTCCTGCTATTGAATATGAAGAAGGTAACTTAATTAGACTAGTGTATTTTTAATTTAAAAATGACATTAAATTAAATGGATAGTGTTAATAACTTATTCAATAAGATCTATAATAAATTAATTGGCGCACAGGTAGGGCAACAATTGTAGGCATTGTCTCATTTGGCGTCACTTGTGCCGGTATTTAAACAATTTATATCTGTTTTCAACCATAATTTTTACAAGTATATTTTATAGACTCTTATCCAGGAGTTTATACAAGGGTTTCATATTTTTTAAAATGGATTAAAGAGACACTGGATGGATGGTGAATTTGTCTTGCTTTATATTAGAGTTAGAATTAAATATTTATATATTATTTCGATTGTAATATTAATTTATACCACAATTATTATATTTTTATTTAATAAAACAATAAAAATATTATATAAAAATTATTAATTTTATTTGTATTATCTGTTAATTTTAATTTTGTAATTATGAAAAATTTTATTCTGGTAATAAAATTTAAATTAATAATTTAATAACATCCTTATAATAATTGATAAATTAACTAGAATCTATTAAAATTAACTTTAAGTTAGTGCATTATTTTTTCTAATATTTGCCAAGAGCTGTTTTTCAGATAATTTAGCAAACAAAATAAGCTTTTAATAAATTAGGTCATTATTTAGGAAACTTGAAAGATCTTAGCACATGTATAATCTTTTTTATTTGTTTTCTGCCACCAATAACAAAAAACAACAGTTTTCCGTTAATAAGTTGTTCGTGCATTTAATTCAATACTTTATAAATATTATAAATTTCATTATTCTGTATAGGTCTATTTTGCTACATTCTACTAATTTATTATAAATTAATTTTATTAAACTAATCTTTAATACGTAACTACTTAATGAGTAATATTTAATTTATTTGCCATGTTATTTGAATTAATAAATTACCAACTGCAACAACAAACAAAATTTAAAATTTATATAAAAAGATAAAGGCATAATAAATTAAAGATTAAATCAACATTTTTATTTTCAAATTTATTTCATTTTCAGTAACGAATGATTAATGGCTTAAAATCATTTAATGTCGAAATTATTTCCGGTAGTCTTTAAAAATATATTGTTTTCTAAATTGCTAATAATATTTTCGAATCACAATAAATTTAATTTGATGAGATTTGTTTTTAAATGGGGTTAAAATTATTTAAAGCGTTTTAATCTCTGCATAAAAACTATCAATTGTTTCGCATTCTTGGCTATAGTAAAGTGAATGTTATTTATAATATAATAAATCAAAAACAATAGCATAAGTAATAAAAATCACATTTACGTAGGCTTTTGAAAATATAACTAATTGATTGATAAAAATGCTTTCATTTCTTATATTAACGCTCATTCGCGAAGATTTTGAAATTAGTTGAGTTTAACTTATATATAATATTTGTTATAAAATTACTGATAAATTTTTGAAATTTGAAATGTTTAAAATAAAACTAATTAAAACCATTAATGTGGTTTATGTGGATTGAATATATTGAGCGGCAAAATAAAGCTTGAGTAAAAGTGAAAGGTAAGATAAATTTATTCAATTTTAGTTTTTATAAATTATCTAAAATTAAAATCAGAAATTGCGTGAATTTATGCGTCTGAGAGAGAAATGGTTTGAAAGGAAAATAAAGCAAAAAAGACACGACTTGTCGATCAGTTTCAATGACTGTTGTCTTCAAGGATTGTCTGCCAAAACATGTTCTCATATATTGAGTGCATTTTATCTCTAATAAAGTTGTGATTCAAGTCGAGTACAACTTATTAAGATTCAGATCTTAGAAATTGAAAGCATTTTATTTCGAACTTTCCCACAAATCTCAGACATAAAAGATCTGTGCAAAACTAGAAAAGCACATTCCTAGTTAGTCGGCATTTTGGCCAACATTTTACTCGCAATTCAGTAAATTTCTAATCATTTTATAAATAATAATTTAATAAATGAATATTTAAAACTATTTGCACTATAATTTAAAAAATATTATTTAAAATAATAAATATTTAAACATTTCAAAAAGTTTTACGTTTTAAATATTTCGAAATATTTTGTTTTATATTTAACCTGTGTAAATGATATAAAAGTTGGTAAAAATGTGTAAAACAAATAGAGGATACCTGAGTGAGAGTTTAGTGATGGAATGCTCGCCAATAGTTCACATCTTATTCGAAGAATATAAGAGCGAAAGATGTGATTATTGCGTAACTTCGAGCGAATCGTTGAAAAAGTGTGCGAATTGTAAGCAAATGTATTATTGCGACCAAATGTGTCAGAAGAGTGACTGGAAGTCACATCAGTTTGAATGCAATCTCTATAAGACTCACTATAAGACGATATGCAGTGAAAGTATGCAAAAAATTCTGTTGCGTTTGTATCTATTGATACAATTAAAGCCCAGTATTGCGCGCAGAACTGTCGACACGTTTAGCGGCGGAAAGCGATGTCTAAACGACTTGATGTCACACTTCGATGAGATAGAGAGAGACGTCGAAAGACAATCGGATTTGAAAGCAATGAAACGCAACTTCGACTCATGTGGTCTCGAAATAGATCTGAAAGTTATGACCAAATTATTCGGTATTCTTGTAATCAATTCATTCGGAATAGTGGTCAGAGACGCACACTGTGGGTACCGGCACTGCGGTAGTGGCCTCTATATCGCCGCATCGGTTCTCGACCACTCGTGTGCGCCCAATGTCTACGCGATTGCTAATCAAAATAAGTTACAAATTCGTGCGAAAAAACATATTGCTATTAATGACGAACTTTTTATCAGTTATATTGAGACACAAATGCCGAAAATGAAGAGACAATCGGAGCTGAAATCGAGATATTATTTCGACTGTCGATGCACTCGATGTGACGTTTTTGACAATAATAATAGCGACGATTGCGTCGATCAGAACAACGCTTTCGGTAGAAATGAATTCATTAATGATATGAATGAGAGAATCAATTCATTGAATATCGCGGATAAGCCGGCGATTGATTCATATAATCCGAATCTAACGTTCGGTTTACTCGAAGACTTGAAGCGTCGCCTTAGCGGTGAGAATAGGGAACAGTTTGCGGATCAGCTCAACGAATACATCGCTTTTGTTAAAAGGCATATAATTGTGTCGCACGGATCGCATCATTACTTCTATCAATTGTTTACCAGTATTGTCGAGTCCAGTGGTTTTAATGTCAGATAAACCCAAACTACCACGCTTAATTTTATTCTATCATTTTAAATACAATTTGTTTAATAAAGTCATTTGTGTGCAGTAATAGAGGAAATAATTTTAACAGAAACTGAAATTTGATAATTATTTTATCTTTAAAGTGAATAATTAATTTGAAAACTTTTAAAAGATTTTAAAGTCTTTTTTAATTAATAAAAACTTCTAGTTTTATGTTATGGCATGATGTTTATGATGGATAACTGTTTTAAGTTCAAACATTTAGACACACAGTATGTTAATATTCTAGTTTAATTTTCATTAATGTGTACACGAAAAAATAAACAAATTTTAATTTTATAAGAAATTACTTTATAAATAAAATGTCTAAAAATTTAAAATAATATTCTATAAATATAATAAATCCAATTAGTTTTTGTTTTAAAAACATCTTAGTAAAAATAAAGTTGAAAATATTTTACTACGGTATAATCTAAATTGTTAAATAAAGTATAACTTAAGTTGTACTTGGCAATAAGTTTAATTTAAAAACCAAAACTACTGGATAAATATACTCTCAATAAGCCGTCTTATTCTAGATTTTAAAAAAATGAATGCAATGTTTGTTTTGGTGTTCTCTTTGCAAACAATTAGTGATTTGCAAACAAACTTATGCAACGATCAGAGAAATAATTTCAACATTTCCTCAAAACTAATTTTACCAAAATTCACAGCTCATATCGATTAGATGAACTTAAAATTGTACAATCCTCAATTTTTATCAAACTTTTATAACCGTTGCACAAAAACTTGTGATATTTTATAGTCTAATAAACATATATTTCAAAAATGCATTTTTCATTAATATAAATAATACAAAAAATTAATGAATAAATAAATGTATTAATCAAGTTGCTTAAAACGTTATCAGTAGTGTATTAAAATGTACAGTGTATCTTATTTAAAGTGGAAGATGTCAGTTAAAAGATCGAAATGGATTGCATTCCTATCCCAAATCAAATGGTCGGCAGCGATTGTGATGACCTTATTGCACCTTGGTGCATTTTATGGACTAGTAGACGGTGTTAGGAGTGGAAAGTGGCAAACTTTTATTTTCGGATATGTTCTGGGTATTTACATATTATTTTTTTTTAAATAATAATTTACATAATTTATATTTTAAAATATAAATTTACATTTAGCAAATATTCACCATCTTATTTAAGTGGTTTGAGTTAATTTACACTGCAGTGAACTATATTATTAAATAATTTATCATGTAAAAATACAAATTTATACTTTAAACGTTTATCCTACACATAAAATAGCGGTGTGTTCGGGCATCGGGACACTGGCCGGTGCGCACCGATTCTTCGCGCACCGGAGCTTCAAAGCGAAGTGGCAGTTGAGGACAATATTATGTGTTTTGCAAACACTTTCGGGTCAGAAGAGTGTCATACAGTGGGCGCGAGAGCACCGAACGCACCACAAGTATACGGGAACGGACGCCGACTGCGCGAACATCAATCGCGGCTTTTTCTTCGCACACATGGGTTGGATATGTATGCAAACGCATCCGGAATGTGAGGCCAAAATGCAAGCCTGCGATCTGTCCGACCTGTGGGCCGACCCTATCGTCCGCTTCCAATACGAACATTACGCTCCACTCATGCTATTGATTAACGTTATTCTCCCGACTCTTGTGCCGATCTATCTGTTCGACGAGTCGTTCGTTAACTCCTTTTTCGGGACTTTTATGTTTCGATACGTCTATACACTTCACGTCTCGTTTTGCGGTATTTATTCAGTTTTCGCTCAATTATACGTCCGATCAATGTTTGGCCGCATTTCAGGCAACTCTGTCGCACATATTTGGGGTTCGAAACCGTACGACAAGAGCATCACTGCCACACATAATGATTGTCTCATTTACGCCACTCTCGGCGGCGCTTATCATAACTATCATCACGTCTTCCCTTTCGGTATACAATATAACCCAAACATGACTTATATTACGAATGTTTTTAATGCAAATCGAATACTCTGTCCGTTTGAAGACTACTCGGCCAGTGAGTTGAGTTGCGAATCGAACTTCAATTTCATGACAGCACTCATAGACTTCTTCGCGTCAATCGGTTGGGCGTATGATCTGCGAAGAGCTCCCAAACCAGTGATCGCCAAACGAAAGCAAAGAACTGGAGATAACAGCAAATGCAGTGATTGTTTGCGTCGACGACCGCTCATCGATTGGGTTCTCGGCTTTGCGTTCAGCGCATCCGCGCTTTGGATACTATTTGCGCTCAAATTACTTAATCATTACTTTTCTATTCTCTGAACAAAATTCTTCGACATTGTCGGACAGATTAAATCATTTTCTACATTAGATTATATTTAAGTTTTAATTTGATTACAAAATAAATATATAAATTAATGAATTAAAGAGTAATTAAGTGATTCTTAGCCGCAATACAAACAAATCGACGATTGGCTCCAAACGGACGGTTTGATTACAATCGACCGAAAACATCGAAAACATTTCTCGTATTTATAATTCGCAAAATCGCACAAAACGAGAGAATTAATGCATCGCTTGAATCGATGCGATTGCGGACACAATCCGAACGATCGGTTCTCAAACGCAACGACAAGACCGCAAATCGGACACAACTCGCAGATCGGATCGAATTCCAAACAATCGGTAGAAATGAGTCGAATGTTGAAGCGCTTCCAAAGCCATTGATTCATGTTTTTGATTGATTTCATTTGAGAATCGGTCAGCGCTTCCAAACCGCAAACTACTTGAGTGTACAGCTCCTGTATGTATAGCTTAAGTATCATGTCTTCACACAGTTGTGCATTCAGTTCGAGTCGTTCGCAAAGAGCGACTGATTTCGGGTTCGACTTCAGGTGCGTTATATAGACTCGGATTATGAATCGAATAATTCGTAGTTTCAGTAATTCACTGCAATCGGCGATCAGCTGTTGATTGTCGACTAAACCGAATAAAAACGTATCGAAAGTCGTGTTTTGAGAAGTGGAGAGAAAACTGCGAATACAGTCGAAGTAATCGAAACAGTCTTCGATCGGAGCGTTGAGTTGAAGTGGTTTTTCGCACAAATACTTTTCGTACAATATATTCGTCAAATAGTCGAACGATATGTTGGCGAAGATAACGATCTGAATCGGCTCTTTGATGGCCAGGTGGTCGTGAAATGGGCTCAGACTCTGCACTAATACCGAAAGCGTGCCGTTCGGCGAGCAGTCAACGCCGTGCGAACACATCGCCGAAGTGCTGACACTGTCGAGCGTTACCTCCGACTGCGTGACGGCTAAGTCGTGCGACACTTGCACTTCGATGAGTCGGCCGTCGAGTGCTGTCACCAAATAGGATGAGTCGGCGATCGAACAGATGGCCGTCGAAGGCATTCGATGCAAACCCATCACTGATTTACAGCATTTCAAAGACATTGTAATACTTTCGCCGACAGTGTCGGCGCTAAAGCGACAAATGATGACAAAATCGGATTTTGTGAACACAATGTCATAACTGTTTCCGTCAATCGTTTTCACCGCAAACTCATTCACACATATGTTGTCCGCTTCAGACCAAAGGGTCAAAGGGTTCGGCTGTTGGGTCAGCGAAAAGCCGGTGAATATGACGGAAACAAAACCATTCGATGAGGAAATGATCAGAAAGTCATCAAAACTCTTCAGACAATGGATTTGTTTAAAACCCGTCGACCACTTGTAGGCCATCCGAGCGCTTAGTTGTAGGTCAGGCGCGACGGCTATGGACCAGAAGGTAACCAAACCGTTCTTAGAGCCCATATATAGCATACAATTAATTTCGTATTTCTCCGAATCGGAGCTCTGAGTCCAAGTCTGCGCCCAACAGATGGCAGTTGTGGCCAAACTATACATTCGGTGTTTATACGAGTGATAATCGGGTGTTTCGGCGTCGGCCCACAACTCCTTCAGCTTCTCATTCAACAGATGCGACAAATCGAGTGTCAGTTCCCAATCGTTGGTGTCTTTGCGGTATATCACTAATCGGTGGTCGAGTGTAAGCGCAGCCAATAAACAGCCGAATTGTCGACATATCGGCGACCACTCGACGCGTCGGTAACTGTGAAATGTGGCCGAATTGGCCGTTTGCGCCGCCAGAGTCGGGTCGAGCATCAGTAGCTGCTGCTCGTCGACCGAACTCGAGGCCAACACCTGTTGGAAAGCGAGTCCGCAGTCAAAGAGCGTCGTTTGGCTCGGGTTCGGGATAATTGACTTATGGTATGGGAACTGTTGGTTCCACTCGTATGGATCCGATCGCGAAGACAAGACGTAAATGTATTTATTGATCACAATTGCGATCCAATTGCTTTGCGACCACTTCACGCACGCGGTGTTCAACACGTGGCCCGAAGTCGTGATACTTGTGATCACACTTTTGCCGACATTCGCCTCAATCGTCGAACTCATTCTCAACTGATTTCGTGTCAAAACTTAATTCAATTTAAATCTAAACACAATTTAAATTCAAAACTCAATACAAACAAAAATATTTTCAAATTTCTGCTAACACTTCAAATCCATTGGTTTGTACATAAAATATGTCTAAATATTGCATAAAAGTTAGCAAAAATCGTAACACAAATGAATGGATAACTGAAATATTGTTTTCTTTTTATTCACTTTTTTTGTTGACATAATTTATTATTGCATTCAATATATGATAAGATAGAGTAGTTGTAATGTAAACAATGTTTTGATGTTTTCGTAAATGAGTTTTCAATTTGTTTTGAATTCAAATTAGACTTAAATTACGCGAAAATTAATGGCAATTAACGTGAAGTCAAACGAAACGCCGAACGACGAGCGAGAGAGCGATGAAGTGTCGGCGTCTGAAGTGCCGATCAATCATCTGATGAATGCCGTCGACAGCGACAGTGACTTCGACGCCAACGATGACAGCGACGACCCGAACGATCGGCACTACGAACTGCTGACCACTCAAGACGGCGCCGACACTACACAACAGACCACTTATTATACACATAATTATGTCGTCGATTGGGTTGATTGGGACCAATACGAGGCCAGTCAGCAGCAGTCGAACGCGAGCGTCGAAACCGATGGCCAGCAAACCAGCGCCGCGTCTGCTCCTCAACCCGACAGTCAAGCGATTGGTTCGACGACTGACCCGACAAACGAGGCGTCGGTTGAGAGACAACTCTCTCTAAGCGACGGTATGTTTGCATTTGAATGACTTTTTCGGAATTGCGTTTAACTCCCGATTGTCGTTCACTCGGAACAGATCGGATCAGCGAAATCAAGACTCTTATGTCGGGCTTCGAGTTACCCAATGATAACATTCCCGTTTGGGCACAAGACCTCTCCGAAGACCAGTGGAAGGCTTTTCTTTCGCGGAAATTAGACGATAATTGCCATTAAGTCAATGATTCCCTAATTGTTTGTACGAAATATGTATTGATATTAACATTTGTTTTTAGGAATCAATTTAACAGAATATTAATTTATTGTCGATTACACTGTAATTAAATATTTTTAATTTATTTGTCTATAATATTACTTATTTTTATATTGTGTTTGATTTGAATCTAATTAAACTTGGAATGCACTTAAGTCTTATTTAATTACCAAACGTTGTATTAATTTATTGTTTTTCTATTCAAAGTCTTCTTATCTCTACTGTCTATAAGTTTTATGTAAAAAATAGTCTCAAAACCCAATATAAAAACCTTTAGATTTACTTTTACTGTAATTAATTTGATTTTAGCTAAACCAGAAAACAAATTGTGTCATGTTTAGACTGTTGATGTCTTGTTAAAAATAAATTTAAAACTTTTATTAAAATAATTGTATCGATTGTTTTATAGTAAAAATGAGTCTAATAAGCGATAACTGCAATTATACATGTCACAAATGGTTTTTATTTACAATCAGTTTTGTAATTATTTATGTCGAACTGATGTTAGTATTGTTCAGTGCAAATATCGCCTATTTCTACGATATCGATTACGAGGTTGGTATTGCTTACCCAGATACCGTATAAACGCATGTTGCATGTTTAAATATGTGTAAAAGTCATGTTCAATTTATTATTTGAATTTTGTCATGCATAATTTAGCATAATTATTACGAGACAATGTGTAAAAACATGATCGAAACTTGGATTAATTTTGGGTTAATGTAGGACCGGGTGTATCAGACAATTCTGATCGAAGCGGTGCTGTCGGTAGTGATCTGCCTGTTCGGAGTGGTCGGTGCCTACAAAGAGAGCTACTGTTCGACCCTAACGTTTGCGGTGTTTATGACACTCAAAGTTGTCGCACAAATCTATGCCTCAATTATTATCCCGTATTTCTGGATTTACATAATCCTCAATATCTTGGTTACGGCGATCACCTTCTCGTTCGCCGGTCTCCTACGCCAGCGCCTCATAGAGCGCGCGATTCGGCCTCAGCTCGAGTCGGCGCTCATAGCGAACTACAGCCGAAGTTACGGTTTGGGACGCGATTCCGAACACTTCGCTATTGACGACACTTTTGTGCTCCGGTGCGAGACATTAGAATTGCCAGAAAGACAATTACCGCCCTATCCGGCCGACAGCGTCTCGGCCACAGCCACACCGCCTCCGTTGCCGGCCTATCAGGAAAGACCTGACAATCCCCCGACATATCACGAGAGCCTTACCTCCGATAAGAGTTATTCAAACAATTATGTGAATCACATATAATATAATAATAAATACATTTTTGCGATAAACAACAATATTTTTTGTACTCAAATATTACACTTTTCTAATAAATGAGTCTTATTTTTCTGGGCTAAACAAATATGTAAATAGCACTTGGCAGTTTTGGCTGAAAATTGAAACTTTTCAAAGTGCTAAGCTTATTTAATCAATTCTAATATTCTGCTTAATAATTTATGATGAATTATAAATCAAATTTAAAATTAAAGACATAAATGTAACATGCTATAAAATTGCATAATCTATCACAGAAAAATTGCAATCATCACGTAAAAACGAGTTTAAATCAAAATTTATCAGCAATTGTTTATCAAACATTTAAACATTTTTACTGTTTTAGCAATTTTAGCTTCACTACAATTTTAGCAGACAAAAATGAAGTATGATAAAATTAAAATGGTAAAGTTTAATATTGTTTAATTGAAGATAATTCACTTGTTTGACTAATTGATATCAAATCATTAGCTTTTATTACCAGACCTTAAAAAGAATTGTTTTACGAAATGCTTGTTATCTACTGTTATGCCAATAATTGTTATGCAGTAACCGCACTAACAGTGCACAGTATAGAGTAAATAGTATCCGGATTAAATTAGTTTTTATCTTTGCATTCGAAGACATAAAAAACATTTCGATGACTAATAAAAAATAATGAGAAAAAATGCTAAACTATGCGACGAATTATATTCATTTACACCAAAAATAGGTTAATTCGCGATTTTGTAGTTCGAAGCTATGCTCACGAATCGCGTCGAGAATTAGAATAAATCATTAAATATCGTACAAAATATTTTATCCAATCAAACAGTGAATAAATTATACAAATGTAATAAACAAAATGTGTAAATTTATCAAGTTCTGAATGAATTTACTCTCGTTTATTCTTGTGTTAAATGCAGTTAATACTTGTTTATTATGGCTTTAATTAAGTTTATAAATTAATTAATTTTATTTATTTAATAAATGTTTGTGAAATTGCATCTGTGAATAGATAAACAAATTAATCACAATACTTTCTAATGGATGTAAACAGTTTTCAAATTGAATTGATACTAATTGTAATTCTAATATTAACTGTGATAGTAATCATCTATTGGTAAGTTTTTCACCAAGATAATATATATTTAAAGTAATCAAACTTTTAGTATTTGATTTCCCAATAATTTTTATTAAAAATTTCAAATTTGATTATTATAAATGAAATATAGATTTTAACTAGAAGCTTTAAACAGGACTCTATTTCACCAAATGCACATTTATACACTGTGTATTGTTTATGTAGCTAAATTTTACACATTATTCTAGTAATTCTAGTGTTTATTTAGCTTTAACAAATTACAATTAGAGTTTTATATTGTTTAAAAAGATAAACAACTGTACAAAAGTGTACAGTTTGATTGATTTGCAGAATACAGTATATGTTACTATAAAATGTTAATGAAAAGATATAGATTTATTATTTTAGCCAAAAACGTGGACCTTGATGTATTTTATTTTGATTAATTTAGAAAAAATTTGATTACCGGTGTAATAATTGAAATAATATTTAAACAGAAGCATTTTTGACTCGAAGGTATTTCACCCGAAACTTTAATTACTGGAGAAAGCGGGGCATAAAAGGGCCAAAACCTCGGTTTGGTTTTGGAAATAGCCTGGACATTTGGTTAAAACCAATTCCTATACTAGATCAGGAATGGAGTGAAAAATATGGAAGATTAATTGGGTTTGATTTAATTGCGCAATAACTAACAAGGATAAAAAATGAAAGAGTAATTTTGATTTAAACATTTTAGATGTTTTGATGGAAATCTACCCATACTTATAGTGAATGACCCGAAACTAATTGAACTAATATTAGCGAAAGACAGTCACATATTCCCAAATCGACGAAAATTGCGTACAAATCACGAAATACTTGACTCGACTCTGTTCTACGCCAGAGACGACAACTGGAAGAGATTGCGATCTATTTTAGACAAAGTATTCACGAATTGCAAACTCGAAAGAGTGTATCCGCTGCTGACGGACAGCGTCAGAGAATTCGTAAACGTTTTGGCGGTTTTGGCCGAAAACCCGACGGATATCGATCTGAAAGAGTTGAGCGAAAAGTTTTGCCTCAATTCGGTCGCGAAATGCGTTTTCGCCACAAAACTCAATGCCTATAAAGAAACGAACAATTCGTTGATTGAAAACTCGAAAAACTTACTTCAGCCTAACCGACTCAAACTGATCGTGGTTAATTTATTGCCCAAATTTATGCTCAAATTCCTAAAGTTTAAGTCGATTTTCAATGAAAACTCAAATAAATATTTTTCGAACAAAAGTCGAATTTTAGTGAATAAGAGATTGAATAACAAAGATATTCACAACGATTTGCTTCAGTTGCTCATCGATACCCGCGAGCGGAGAGCCAGCGATCAAATTGTTATATCAGGCGAGCTTTGAACATGCTATTAAATTAATCGAAAATGATCTAGTTGGTTTAATACTCAATCAATTGTTCAACAGATTCCGGGAAAGAAGACAAGCCTTTCATAAGCATCGAAAGCAATAAAGGGCTGACAGAAGCGGAACTGATAGCCCAGAGCTGGCTCTTCCTATTCGGCGGTTTAGACACGATATCGACTTCAATCACATTCTGTTTGTATCAGTTGGCAGTGAATCCGAGAATCCAAAGCAAACTCTTCGATGAACTCAAATCAGTGATCAATTCGATAGAAGAGCTTAGTTTCGAAACGCTATCGAAGTTACCATATCTGGAGGCAGTGGTCGCCGAAAGTCTAAGACTCTATCCGCCGGTCGTTAGACTCGAACGAGAAGTCAGGAGTGATTACCAGTTGGCCAACACTGGTATTACTCTACGCGCCGGCCATTTGGTGCAGATATCGACTTACGCCGTACATCATTCGCCCGAATTCTTCCCAAACCCCGAACAATTCAACCCAGATCGATTTTTGCCGCCAAACATGCATAAAATAATTCCCAACTCATACCTACCGTTTGGCGCCGGAGCGCGCAATTGTGTGGCCACGAGGTTGGCTCAAATGGAACTGAAGGTCTGTATCGCACACGTAGTCTACAAATTGAATTTAAGCGTCGGTTCCGAAACTGATATTTTGCCAAAACTATTGCCAAAAACCAATTCTTGTGCCTCGGATTCGGTCTTAATTGGTGTTAAACTCCGATAAACATTACCTCAAACTTTGGATTTGATGTTAAACTAAATTATTTGTAAAAAATTAAACAATTTTTCTTTATACCGCTAAGAATTTATTGTAATTCTGGTTTGAAATAAAATTACAATTAATCTTTTTTCGCATGTTTGTCGTCAATTGAACTAATATCACGCAATTCGGATACCTTACCCGTCAATAGCGCCAAATGGTTGGTCAGAATCCACTAAATTAAGAGAAATTTGAATTTAAACTAAAATAATAATTGAATTAAATGCGAATAACTGACCAAAAACCAGAAAACATCCATAAATAAGACAAGAAACCCATTGATCATTAGAATAGTAACGAGAGTAGAGGCCGGGGTAATACTGGCCACATACATGACCACCAATGGGTAGTAATAGAGTCGAGTTATGAACCAACTAATGGGTAAAAGTGTGCCCAAAGTCATCGCAATTGTAGAGTAAAAGCGATTTATTCTCCCGTTTTGGTGACGAAAGTAATAAAAATATTTCGCAAATTCAAGAAATATATCGTTCAAGTCGTGCAGAAATCCGGTCAAAATTGCAATTTTATACACTCTAGTTTGTAAAATTTAAATTCTATAACTCAGCTTTATTTAGTTTCAAGTGAAATAGTACAGTACCTTGTATAAAATGATATAAATATCATTTGTAAAGCAACAATGTGATGAAATGTCAAAAGAAATGTATCTTTTCTGCGAATATCGACGTATATTATAGCATAGAATCCGTACAAATAGTAAGACATGAGAAGACAGTAATAGAATTTGACGACCAGTGGTATTGGCATATGTGCTGAATAGTCTGAAAACATTCAAAATTTTATATTTAACAAATTAGTAACACGCTTAATAAAATGTCTAACCTTTCCAAATTAAATCAACTTGATCAAGCCAATTGGATTTAAATATAATATAGCCAGATACTATTGTTAGTAGTGAATGAATAACGCCTCTCCAACCGCATTCACTAAACTTTTCGAATTTATCATGATCACATCCAAACCTTTCGCCCAAATTCTACAATTTAAGCAATATTTTACAGATGCTTTTTATTTATATTTAGTTTTTTTTGTATTACACTAAATATTTTGCGGCTCCAACTTCGGCTTTTCACAAAAACAAAGAAGCATGCACAAATTGATACAATATTTGATAGTTCTATGTTTGAACTATAGAATCTCATTTCATCATAAAACTTATCAAGACGCAATGAGTCGGTTTGATTGTAAATGTGCATAAGTGAGTTAATCATAGAATTAAAATAATTTAATTTATGCATTTTTAACTATATTTATTATTCAGTAATAAAATCAAGTTTAATATTATTAAGTTTACAATACTTTTTTTAATGTTTTCATTTGACTTTTTAAATTTTCATTAAAACTGAATTTATCAAGATTGTTATTATGTACCGGTAATTACTAATTTGAATGTTTATCAATTAAAATGTTTGACAAATAACATATGATCAAACAAGTATAAAAATTATTATCTGCTCAGAATTTACATTTACAGAATGAGTAAAAAAATACATGCTAAAATAATTGTTTTGTTAAATATAATATGCTAATTTCCACTAATAATATTATGTAAATTTTTATAATTTAAAAACTTATTATTAATCAACAAGATCTAAACCTCAGATATTGTCAACATGTTACTATAAATGAATTATCATATTCTATCATATGTGCAAATATATTTCTTTTTTAAATATAAAATTTTAAAGTATACATTTGTAAATTTGTTAATTTGTTTAAACAATTTTTTAAAATAAATATATTACTGTTAAAAATTAAATTATTTTTCTATTTTTACAAAAATGCGATATATTTACTGTATATTTTATCAAATAATGATTTTAAAAATAGTTTTAGTAAAATACTTTTAATATACAATATACAAAAATATCTAAGTTAGTTTAATAAAATGAACTAAAAAAATTATAATAAAAAACTAATTGTAATTAATAAAATAGTCTAGTTAATATAATAAGTAGTATTTGAGTTGCAATTTCTATCAAATTTAAGCGTTTTATCACTTTTGGTTTGTTGGCTAAAATATGGCGTTTTGTCTGTAATTGCAATTCGAGTCAATTTACTGAAACAAATTAAATAAAAACAAATTTTACTCATAATTTAGAATTAAATCTCAAAAATCCAATCATTACTTCATTCCATACTTTTTGTAAACAAAAAGCAAACCCAAAGCCATAATCAATGAGAGAATTCCGGACACAATGTAGGCAATGCCCAGAAAGGGGTTCTTACCCCCGATCCAGGAGGTGTTGCTGATTATAATGCTTTTTGTGCCGTCAAAGCCAATAACCGGGTAATCTATTACCAATATGGATTTAAAGTTCAAAAATACATGTTAGTAGTTAAAAGCACATTAAAAACTAAGTAAAAATGCACTAAAAATTGATTGAAACCCTTAATTGTAAATTAAATTTCAATTATTTGACTCAACCCCAAATTAGAATGCTTAGTTTATATAAATAGTATGCATGATAAATCTTAATTTGCAAACTGAATCAAAATCAGCAAAACACGGCTTTCAATCAATTGTCAGCGAATCGTCAATTTTGATGACAAACTGTAATCAATTTCGAGAAAGTAGTGTCCGTTCGGTAATGACTTCTCGTAGAGACTGCCGACGATGTGGTTAACTCTGGCGTAAAATTTCTGAAACTCGGGAAACGCAGCGGTTCTGAGCCATACAATGAGGGCTTCATTTTTCAGACCATTATTGTCCGCATTTTTCGCATCCAATTGCCAAATGTGTCTATTCCTCCAATTCGGAGGGTTTGTGAAGTTGGCGTAAACTAACTCGAGTGGCAGTCCTTTTTGTAACACAATAATTAATATTACCTTAATAGAATTTAGCCAAAATTAAGCTACGCTAATGTAGTTGAATTAGATACCCGGGTTATTATACCAGTACTGATCGGTAGGCCAACTAATGCCAGTGAAGCGAAGCGGCACTTCATGCGCGAGATTCGAGTCCACGTCGTGTCTCCAAATGCGAAACGAGTCGTTGAAGAGACTGTTGGCGATAGTCCCGCACGGAATGATCGGCACCTGTTGGCCGAACACCTGTTTGGACTGAAAGGGTTTGCAGGCACTCGAAGCGGTCAGCTTTCCGCTCAACTGCGAGTCGTCGATGGAGTTCTCATACATGCGATGGCTTTGATAGTAATTAGTCAACGCGTAGTAGACGTACACCGAAGCCGCGAAGTCAGCACTTAATTCAAATTTGTACCAACACTTGCATCCGAACGACTCCGGCTCGTCGTCGAGGGTTTGCGCGCAAGACTTCAACCCAAACAATGGCCAGCAGTTCGTGTAATCCAATTGGAAGTGTTGTACTCGCGATGATAGGAACAGAAGAGCGACGCCGATAGTGATCAGCGCTAAGCCTAATAAGAAAAATGACGGCAAAACGGTTCCGCAGGTCAGCACCGGCTTCCACGCCGACAGTGTCTGCTGCTTGAAGGCGTGCACTACAACCCGGACAATAAGCACAGTTTATATACATTATTTTAATTAATTACTCTAGTTAGTTTTTTAGTTTGCTAATACAGGTATTTAACAAAATATAATTTTAGATTTGATTGAATATAATTTAGTCATTACTCGTGGTTTCAAACGACTTATTCAGCCTTTGTTTCGATGTTTTAAATGTCATTTTCGCTACAGGTTTGGAAGACTAAGAGATTTGTTTAAACTTTTTGCAAATACATTGAAAAATAAGCGAAAACTTCCTATTAATTAAACAAACAAAATGAGACTTAACTTACTTTGTCTGAAATTAGAAATAAAAAACTTTGTGTGTAGTTTTATTCATTGAAATATCATTATTCAGCAAATTATGAGTAGTTTTTGTTGCAATTGAACTAATGGTGAGTAAAATGTTTGTTATTTGGTTTAAAATAATGCATTGCTTCGTCACGTTTTCGATTAGTTAGGCTTTAATTTCTAATTCAGTTTTCAGCTCAGCTTTTCATTAGATTCCAATGTTTCATTTTACAAAATTATAATAAAGCATTTTTTTAATTTGATAAGTCATAAATAGCTTCATAAAACAAATTAAATTATTTAGTATTATTAATGCATGCATTAATTTAGAAATGCAGCCGAGTTTTCAAGTTAACTTTTAATGACATTTAATATAAATGTATAAATATTTAATATGTTTACATAAAGTAAGATTAATACAACAAATTAATTTAAATTACAGCAATATAAATTAAAGGATATTAGTACAATTATTAAAAATAACAATTTACATTAAAATATAGATTATGTATTAATAAAAGTTACAGCGTAAAATTTAATTGTTCCGAACAAATAAATTAATCTAGATTGGTGATTTACAGTAAGTAATGGTTTTAATTAAAGATAGTATGGCTGTCTAAGGTTGTTCTAGCCTTCTAAATTAAGGCATTATTTAAAAACTTTTACATATTAATAATATTTTATGCATTGCTATTAATGCCAGTTTTACATGATAAAATATAACTAACTTAATTTAGTTTTCTTGGTTATTTAAAATTTTCACGTATATATATTAGTAAATAAGCTTTCACTTGTTGACAACGACAAAAATAATAATAAACTTTATAATGTCATCTTATACTGTATACTGTGTAATTAGGAAAAACTCCAGTAAAATATATTGAAGATGAGAAAGCAAATGGGAAACAAGAGGCGACAGCGGCGGTCAATAGTGTCGGCCAACTGATTGGGACATTTAACGGCGAAGAGTCGGCGTATAAACGAATTCTTGCGTCTATGCGAGCACTGGTCGATGTGTCGGATATCAGATGCAGTGCTTGTAGTCGAAGCGCTTTCAGAGCTCAGTCTTCGCAGTCTGTCCGCCAGTTTCGGAACCGACAGATTAGCAAACCTTTCCTACAAATCATTTAAAGTAATACCAAGTAATTTGAATACCAATTAGAATGGTGTAAATTTAAACATGTTAATAGTGATTTGGCTGATATACCGGGACATCCAAATATTGAGATACGGTGCGGGAGGGGTCGGGAATGCTTGCGAGCGATGCGAGTGAAAGCGAACATATCATCTCTCGCTCTAATGCTTTGAGTCGTTTCTGTTTGTTCTTCTCATACCTATTCAGATAACTAACTAAAGCGAACTCAATGAGGGAGAGGAACACAAGACACGTGCAAAACGCGTTCCAGATGTCCAGCGCGTGAATGTACGACACTTTCGGCAGCTTTTCGCGCGAAGACATCGAATTAGTCACCAGAGTAAGCATGGTTGTCATTCCTGTATTCAAATGTTTCTTGATCAAATTACAACAGTTTATAATTGCATGACAATAGAAATTTAAGTTATGTTATATGTATAATGTGAATATTAATTAAAATATTAAGTAAAGTTGTAGCATGCAGTTTGTCTTACCCAGGGTAACTCTCGCCGGTGCCGAAGATATTTTCAACCAGAATGAGAGCCACGATATTATGACAAACAGAGCCGACGGGAGATATACGTCGAGTAGGAAGTGATACCAATCCCTCTTGAAATGAAGTGTCACTATAATCCGATTGACGGTCTCCTCTTGAAACAAATCAATCGTCTGAATCGACTCATTCCTCAAATCGTAAGCAATTAAACTAAAGCCGTTTATTAGGAATCTCTCGCTGTTGCGGAACGGACTGTCCTCTCGCCACCGGAGCAGCAGCTGTTCGTCCGGCCCTCTCCGGCT
The DNA here is from genome assembly GCA_034697605.1 of Metabelba pulverosa. Lineage (NCBI taxonomy): Eukaryota > Metazoa > Arthropoda > Arachnida > Sarcoptiformes > Damaeidae > Metabelba > Metabelba pulverosa. The sequence goes on from JAQIXC010000092.1 coordinate 46,745, forward strand.
CTCGAACTGAATCGAACATTTCTGCTCATCAAACGGGTATTTCTTGAAATCCATATTACACAGAAGGTTTAGGTGAAAACTAGTAACATTGAAAAATAAATATTTTAAAAATTAAGCAAAAGTGGGATTTAAATTCAAACCGCGATCTCAAGTATATATAACCATCGGATCTAAGCTTAAACGCAACGACACTGTCGTGGCCGTCCATCTGCACAGAACCGGGTTCTTTAGCATCAGGCACATCCAACAATGGCACCCAGATTCTTTCGTATCTGCCCGGGTCGAGCGATATAAGATCAAGGTGGTTTTGGCAGTAGAATTGGAGCCGATCGTCAAACCACTCCAAATCCATTTTCAGAGTCAGACTGTACTCCGAATTCAAGTCGTCGATTGACGCCAAAGAATTCATATCCAAACTCACGTTTATCTGCAGTCAAACAGCTTTAGCACAAATTCAAACGGAGTTTAATTTATTCAAAATGATGCTAGTTACATAAAGAGGCGTGCTATTGTTAACTGCAGTCGTGTCGGAACTCTTCTTCTGACCGGGTCTTCGGTATTTGTTATAAGGAGATCCGGTCAATGAGGTGAAGAAGTTCTCCTGTTCTGACGCCGAGTTAAAGCATCTATTCTTCCGAAAAGTCAATGATGTGTCGGTCGAGTGCCCCTCCGAGTCCAGTATTATTCCCGAACATGCTAGTTTTATTAATTCTATTAAGATAACTAATTGGTAAGTTATAAACATTTTAAAACCAACATTTAGCAGAATATTCTGTTAACTGAACCCAATTACTCAAATGATTTCAATTTATATATTAAGTGTATTGAGTATTAACTTATTTGAAGAAGACTTTACTCCTAATCTAATTTATCTATTACTCAGTTTATTAATTTTTTCAAGTTTAAGTTTACAAAATACTGTTTACATACGTTTTTGTATTTTGTTGCACACAATTTGATGAATTGTAAATTGGTATAGATATAATCTAGAATTTAGTTTAGTTTAATAATGTTTCTAGAATCTAGATACATTGTTCTTAGTTTATGTTGCTAAATCATTGTATAAATGCCTAATAAATATGACCAAAAATATCAATTTTTATAATAAACTTTTTAAAATAAGTTAATTCACTCAATTTTTGTTGTTTTATAAAGTAAACTACTTAAATATAATAGCAAATATTACCAATAATGTCAATATTTTAATTGCAAAGATTAAGTGTAACATTTATTCCTAGAAATATAAAATTCTTGCTAACAACACTAAAATTATTAAATATAATAAATAGTATGGGTAAATTTTAATAATAACTATTAAATATAAATTATTTTAAATAGACTAATACATATTTAACAGTTTAAATTAGATTGAGAAAGTTAAAATATTAGTTATAAAAAAAATAATTATGACATGCTGAGTTAATCAAAACCAGATATGTAGTGACTAACAAACAATACAGTATATTCCTTAATAAGGTTTAATGTATAATTTAAGCAATCACTATGCAATGCACAGTGCATTTACAACTTTAATATTCCTAAACAAGTTTATAATACACTAATAATTTAAATAAAGTAAATAAATTCAATGAAATTACTCATTAGAATGCAGTAAATTTGAATTGACAAAAAGTTAGCATGATGACAATTAAAATTTTAAGTTTGCACTTAAGTGCAACTCTTGGTGAATAATAAAAATCTTAATTTGAACTGAAACTTATAACTTATACTGCATTTTTCAATTTACATTACGTTAGTAGATAGAAGTAAACGTAATTGATCAGTCTACTTGCTGTTTGTTAGTTGTTGGGCAGATATTCAGACTGGGCGGTTGAAGCGGTTTAAGTCGAGCACATCAATTGTTATTATGTAATTAATTCTATTCATTTAATTAATTCATTATTTAAATATTAAATAGAATAATTGTAATTAATTAAACTAATTTGCATTTATTTCTCCCAATTATTAGACTATTATCGCACCGGAATGTATATCCTATATTCGGAGTCGACGGTTCAGTACCGACAGCTGGTGTTGTCGAGCGTACCGCTGGTCGGGACCCAAACAGAAACGGACGCATCGAGAGTGGGTTGTGTTGAGAAGACAGCGCGAGTGCCGAAGCCGAACAACCGGTACAAAAGCGAATTGTGCCGCCAGTACTACGAACTGGGCTATTGCGAGTACGGCAGCAAGTGCATGTTCGCACACGGCCGCGCCGAGCTCAAGACCAACGTCTCCCGGCCGCGCAACTACAAAACGCGCATTTGCACCGAATACCAGTACAAAGGGTATTGTGCGTTCGGCAGTAGGTGCGCATTCGTCCATGAGCGCAATGACCCGATGGAACTGCTGGAGAAGACAATGGCGAAGTGCCGGTCACTGCCGATGCCCTGCAATCCAAGCGAAGGCCGAGATTTGCCGCAATTCTATCCGTGCGATGCGTTGACTCGTAGACCAGATCCTGCGATGTGCGAAGAGGAGAGTCTACTGCCCAGTCAGTTCATTACTCATCATTTCGCGCGACTGCCCTCTTTCACAAAACTAACATCGTAGAACTGATCTCGTTTTCTACCTTAGATTTTAATCTCTCATATGTTTAGAATTATTTCAATGCATTTGTTTATATTTGTCTATATTTTTAATTATTTTTATTTATATATTTAATTCAAATTTTTTAATTAGTTTTTATTTAGATTTTTAATTATATTTACAGAAAAAAATGTTCATAGCTATTAGCTATTTTTGGCAATTTACTTCTATCATCTGCCCATTGCAAAAATAGCTGATACATATAATTTTTGACCCAGTCAACTTTTTCAGTTTATATCCTTATTAAATTATCAATATATAATAATAGAATGTGTATACAGAACTGGTCAATCTGTGCGATTTGTTTTTGATATATCTTTTACAGCATAATAAAAGTTTCAAAGTTTATGAATTTTAATAGTATTTTATACAAATATATATTTGTCATCAAATGTAGCGCCAAATCCATTGATATTAAAGAGCGTATAATGAATGAGCGATAGGAGTAGTGATGGAAACGATTGAAAGCACATAACGCCCACTCGTATTGCCAATGAGTGCTCTCAAGAGTGCAAACAATTTTCAAAACAAACTTTTATTTCAATACTTTTACGTTAATTCGCTTTTATTGCCAATTAAGCGATGAGTTTAGATTGTATTTTAATGGTAATTTAGCACAGATCCATTTATTTTAAAGTGTATTTTTACTACAAAACATGGCTTCGAATGAGGAACCACTCGCGTCGACAACCGGACAGAGCGGTGATAGACCTGTGTATACGATCGCAGACCTCGGCATCAGAACTAATCCGCAAACACAGCAGACAATCATCGGACCGGTAGGTCGTCTCCTATGCCAACCCTATATCCCATATAATATCGATTGACTCGAAACTCATATCCGATTGTGTGTCTCGTCGGCGAAGACGCGTTCGCTGTACTCACTGTCGACCTACGAGTGGCTGTATCTGTCGCTATCGCTGGCCAGCCTTCTGGTGCTGATGGGCCTAACCATCGAACGCCTCATCACATTGGACTCATCCGGACCCGACTTCACGTTCGCGTTCCTCCTCTTCTGGACCACATGTTTCTGCTTTGTTTACATTATTCAGGTTTTTGGCCATTATTTCCACTACTTTTACATATCTATCGCTCTCTTCACATGTTTTGTGGAATAAAATTCCAAAACTACTGTCCAGTTTAGTATTCTTATTCTAACCAACATCTAATTACAACATTAATTACAATGTACATTAATTACAACATGGTGAATTTAACAGACAAAATTTTTATTTATATAAGTGACTCATTTCCGTATTCATGTGCTTTTCGTCATTTATTTTTATATTGAATTTGTGTTTCGAAAGTCTATATAATTTAGTATTTGATTACATCTATAGATAAATAGCAAAACTAATTATTCAATTAGTTTGAGAATTA